>OY282417.1:7077560-7330060 GCA_958295455.1 Coleophora deauratella
CGTCAGAAATCACAATTCAATCCAGTACTACAGGGAGCACAACAGGTGACTTAGAAGCAGTTAATATTACAGAAGCTCGTAAAAAGAGAGAATTGGATATAGAAACAAGGAATACAAATTTCCAACTTCATGATATGAATGTGAGAAACAAGAGGGATGTCACTGGTAATACGTCTGAAACAGGAACACCTCAAAACAACACTACAGAAAGCACAACAGTTAATACAGAAGCAGCAAACGTCAACGAGAGTATAAAAGTAGATAAAGCTGTAGATAATGATAAAAACGATACAGAAAACGACGTTCCTAAACTTGGTGAGATGGAAGTTGTGGTAGTGTCTACTGATAAAACAGGCGGATACGTAGATGCGGAATATGTATCTAAAAGCGCTCTCCGTATGGGTACAACAATTGTAAGGGATGGTAACAAATGGGCCCCCCAAGACAGAAGAAGTGAACCGGTTTTTAGGTAAGAATTGTTACAGTGTATAAGGTGAAAATTTTAATAAAGACAGTATTGAAAGTAATCGAAATAACTTTTTGTCCTAGGGGTATTATTTTGACAGGTTTTCATGTTTGTTTGTTACATGAGTAGAAGCCACAGTTAGAATTATATGTCGAAACCATAAATTGGCGTTATCCGACACGCTCCTATTTAGTTATTTTCTCTTAAATTCTGTACATTAATTATATTCTTCGTTCTGAATCTTCTATTCTATTTTTCTATTTGGTTAAGGAGTGATTTTGCCAATGTCAAGTGAAAAATAGGAGAATCTTCAATAAAAAATGGCGAAACGCCAATGTCAAGTGAAAGACGCGGCTCTAAGGGTGATGGGCATTTAAAGACGCTCCACGTGGTGGTTTGCTGCTGGAACTCGGAAAACGGAGCTGTCTCCCGAGTTAATCCTCTTCTTATGACCGCTTATCACTGAATCGGAATCACAGCTATTTCCCCATCACAAAAATAACACTGAGACTACTCTAAAACGGAAATAATTAAAAAAATAACTCAGCAGGCGTGTGCTCGGTACAAGTCCCGGCTACCAACCGTCCTTTCTCAATCTTACGCGGATAACACACTGCACCGGAATCCGCTCCGGTGTGCGGTTTTACTTGACACTGTCCATAGTAAAAAAAACCACCTCACCGCACACCGGAGCGAATTCCGGAGCAGTGTGCTATGCGCCTTAGTAACAGTGGTCAAGTGTATGTAATAGCACTTTTCCTCTTTTCTTTTCTACCTCACTTTTATATTTTGGATTCGTTTTTCTATTGTTCTGTTACACATCTCTTTCTTGCTCTTTGACAATGGTACTATCAAGGTTTGTCAATAATATTGATAGAAAATGGTTTATAGAATAACGAAGACTGTCAAAATGATACCCTTTTAAGTCCCTTTATACACATTTCTTATTCCATTCCAGTTCCAATTTTGGAATGATTAGTTCTAAGCTATTTGTTGTTTTTTTTGTGAAACCAGTGATCTTTGAGTCATTTATGATTATGATTGTGAATAAAATAGTGAAAATGAAATCATTCATTATCAATATCAAAAAGTTGCATCGTTTAAATAGTAATTCGTGGAAAAGCTTTTTAACCCCGCCGCGCCTTTTTATACGCTTCTGAATTGAAAACTGATTATTGCTATACTAAATAGTTACACAGCACACATATTTTTTTTGGAATTGGAATGGATAGGAAGCGTATAAAGGGGTGCTTGGGGACAAAATGTTAAAAAAAGTGTTCAGAAACTATCGTAAAGTGACAGAAAATATACTTGATATTAAAAGAGTAAGTATGAAAACACTTATTTTAAAAATATTGTTAAGTATAATATCCCATTGCTTGTTAGTATAACCAAGTACAAATAAACATATTAAACAACAAAAAACCAACTAAAAAAAACTTAACATAGAACACAACTTACCAAAATACTAACAGACAGCCAATCTACAAAGTTATACACCACAATTCAAAGACTTCTGCTAAAGCGATGGAATGGAAGTCTAATGCACAACATAAACAAAAAAAGAATCACCACAAAACAAATCAACAAAGAACATAAATCAACTAAACAACAGAAAAACAAGACAGAAAACAGACGAAGTACACGATACAAATGACACGGTTAATTTAAATATGACTGATACAGGAGGATGTTCAGAGCTAAATACCCACTAGAAGCGAGAAGACGTGGAAACTTTGAGACTATGCACTGGGAGCCCGACGGCTCCGAGGGTGAACAGAGGGACCTGGAGGAGGCCAAGAGGGTTATAAGAGAGGTTAATACCTTTTATATCTGTAATGGGTGTAACAAAATAGGTGCAGGACCCTCCAATGTTCTACGAATTTGCCACAGAATACGTAATAGTACAGGTAGACATTGCTTGCATTTAGCTATCGTCATATCTACTGCTGAACAAATACCTCCGCCAAGAATTTCCACAATGACCGGTCAATGCCACATCAAGCGACTTCCTGCGACCTTCACCAGGTCATCGGCTCTTCTGGTACGAAGTCGCTACTCGAGAACTTTCTTGCTCCAGCGGTTCTATTCTACAAGCCATGTGCCCCGCTCCCTGTCACTTAAATTTTGTGATTCTGTGAGCGATGTCAATGTCGGTTACTTTAGGTCTCTTTCGTATCTCCTCATTTCTGATCAGGTCACGTCGTAGGGTTACTTTGAGTAATTAATAAGTAACTTGGAGCACAGCATCATCATTTAATTTCATATTCTGATATTACAGGATCCCGATCTGAAGTTTATATTAGAAGGTAACCAGGCTAAATTGTTTGAACCAAAAAAGAAGGAAGTCGAAGACTCGGAGGCAGAACTGCCAAGAAAGAAGATTCTAGAACATAAAGAGATAGAAATACCCAAAAAGAAGATAATTGAAGATTCGGAGGAAGAACTGCCTAAAAAGAAGATCATTATAGAAGATTCAGAGGAAGAACTCTTCAGTAAGAAGATCTTACAAAACTCAGATCAAGAAGTATCTCAAAAAAAGATTCAATTGGAATCTGAGGAAGATGTGCCTAAGAAGAAGAGAGAAAGAGGTAAAAAGAGACAGAAGGAAATAGATGATTATGAGGAAAGGAAGAAGAAGATGGAAGAAGATTACGAGGAAAGGAAGATTAAGAAGGGAACAAAAATAAGGTTAGTACCTAAATAGCGGTACTAGTTCTCGTTGTCTGTACCCAGTTATTTGCAATGAGACGAAAATAAAGTAATTAGGATAAGATTCTACTCATGAAAGTGAACAAGAAAACAATAACAATACCTAACAAAAATACTACAACTACAACTTTGGTGAAATCTAAAAATAAAAATAATTTGGATCATCAGATGATCGATTAGTATAAAGTTTTTTTTTACTATTTCAGTATTGTTGTTATTGTTTTCTGTTGGTTTTATGATAAGTATAATAATCACCTAAAACTTTTCGGGTTGATTCCAAAAACCGTGTATTATTTCGAATAAGTAGGCAACAAGTTCATTAAAGTAATAAATGATTCAAAATTTAAACATCAATTGGATCTCAGTATTAGCTATATGGTGGGTATAGAGCGTTTCAACAAATAGTTTCTAAGCCGTTATGTTGGCAGCAATGTTTTCCACACACACTACATAGAACTCAGACACACACTACATAGAACGCAGACACACACTAACAAAATCAGTAGAAGCGTCTTCGCGTGTTGATGTCGTTGATAGACAGGGGAGCCAACATAACGTCATAGGAACCATTTGTTGAAACGCTCTCTATCTTAAATAACTACATACACACGTCAATGGCCTTTTTTTTTTAAATCAGGGACCAACGTTCAAAAAAAGCTCAACTAAAAGTATCCAGCTCCGAATCCAATGAAGTGCCAGAGTCCAAGATTAAAGTGAAAACACCTATTAAAGTAAAAGAAGACGTAGTTTCCACTGACGATGAAGATACTCCTAAACTGAAAAATAATAAAAAAGTAATAAAATCAGTTGTAGAACAAGCTGAAGAAGAATCGGAAGACGAAACAGTTGCCGTCAAAAAACCTACTAAAAAGATCGTAAACTCTTACCCGATTATAAAAGAAGAATATTCTGAACCTGTCAGAATACCCGCCAAAAAGAAGATTATAGACTCTCCCATAGAGAAAGAAGACTCCGTGGAGATTGAAGTTACTTCAAGGAGACCGATACCGAGGACTGTAGATTTGACGAGGAAGAACAAAGACTTTTATGAGGATAGGAAATGGCCTGATGGCTTGGTTCCGTATATTATACAGGACGACCCTAAATGTGAGTATAAGGTATTGTATTATATTTAAATAAGATTTGTTTGGATATGTATATGTCGTGGCCAGTTCATAGAATTGACCAGATAATGAATTGATTAGGTTACTGGTGTTACCGTATAAAGGGCTCCGTTGAAACTGTTTTGTCGGAGCTCCTCGATGATTTGGCCAATTCCTATAATCTGGTTACCGTATAAAGGGCTCCGTTGAAACTGTTTTGTCGGAGCTCCTCGATGATTTGGCCAATTCCTATAATCTGTCTACAAGACATATAATACATATGCACTAATTGTAAGTACCTATAATAATAATAATATCCGGGACAAATCACACACGGTCATCTGGCCCCAAACTAGGATTCCCTGTATCTTGGGAACCAGAGACTGATATACATACACATATACATTTAAATACATACATATATAGATTAAGGTATATTATAATATGTATCTCTGAGTTCTATGACATCACTTCTAGTACATTCCGACCATGATCTTTTGGCGTGTGGTGAAAAGCCGGAACTAACGCCGCCATCTTGAAAACTGACACTATTTGTATGAAATACATTTCAGATAATCTAACACGGGGGGGGGGGGGGGGGGGGCGATCATCCAATGTCATCCACACACCAAAAGATCGTAGACTGTAAAACTGTATTTAAAGGACTTTATAGGTATTTACTCAGACTAAAAAGTCTTTACATTATTTGGGATATTTTAGAAGTCGCTATTCAATTTTTTTTTCAGATGACATAGACGACGTGCGAAGACGCTTAAAAGAAGTGAATGATGTATTGAAAGAGAAAACATGCGTGCAACTAAAGGAGATTAAGCTAACTGAGACGAACAAGTACGAAGACTATTTGGTCCTCGATACGAGCCCCGACTACGTCACTGGCAGAGTTGGCGGGAAACAGGTGAGTTGGCGGGAAAGGGAAAATATTAGAAGAGACAAATGATAGGTATTAGGGATTCGCCTAAGTAATTTCGGTTTTATAAACAGGACGAAATTTATTGACGAATTAGCAGCGGCGTCTATAGTGAAGCGGTTTTATGGCGGAAATTTGCATTAGTAGTTTGTCGTGTTTGCGTTTTTTTTCCGAGTTAGGTACGTGTGTTTTGATAAATAATATCGTAATTAATAGAACGATTTAAGTATTTTATATGTACAGGATGTAACAAAAAGGTGTGAGAATACTTCAAAGGTGGGCTTCCCTTCCACTCATCAAACTAAACAACTTTGGTTCCGCGACTTTGTTGAAATCACAAAAAAAAATTGGAATTTCCATCTAAACTTGGCTCGCAAGCTGATTGATTTGTATGAAAAGTCCAATATTTTTTTGCGAATTCTGCGAACTTTTAGAACAAAAGTTGTTCAGTTTGTTGAGTAGAAGCCGAACTTGAAGTATTAGGTACCACACCTTTTTGTTACACTCTGTATAAGATAGCAGCGTCCTTCCGTGTACTGTACCATCAAACTGCGATTGCCAACCAAAGATTTCTATTATAAACTGAGTTATACAGGGTGTTAAAAAAGTGCGTTTGAAATTTTAAGGGGTTACTCAGAATCAAGTACAGAACCCAGGAAAAATATTGAAAAAATCCGCTCTTCAATTATTTTTTTCAGATTCTCATACTAAATCTAAATAGTGAATCGAGAATTTGTATGAAAAACTGCAAAAAAAATTGAAGAGCGAATTTTTTCAATATTTTTCCTGGATTCTATACTTGATTCTGAGTAACCCCTTAAAATTTCAAACGCACTTTTTTTAACACCCTGTATAGTTCATAATAGAAGTCTTTGTTGCCAACCCGTCTGCCAAGCGCGGCGATTACGGCGCACAGTGGGGCCATTTTCCAAAAACGTGATCAAAATTATGTTTTCATTCATTTTGTCTTTAGAGTGATTAAACTATTAATGACAACGCTGAACACGTTAAAAACAACCGACTTCAATCGTAACAGCTACCATTTTGCTATGTTTTTTTTAGTTTTTGTTGATTTTTTCAAAAAGCGCTGGATCAATTTCAATAAAATTTTAATGGGAATACCTCTAAAGTATTACTTACCTAACAAAAAAAGAATCATCAAAATCGAGTCATAATTGGCGGAGTAATCGCGTAACATACATACAAAAAAATCAGTTGTGGGTACTGACTCATCAAAATTTATCTGCTGCAGCAAATCAATTACTTCTTTAACAAGGTGTTTTTCCTGGACAAAGTTAGATACGGATCGGAAGACAAGAGCATTTTTTTAAAGATATCAGTTATTGTACTCGTCCTTGATGCTTTTCTGCTGAAGTGTTCCCGATAAAATTTAAAATCTTAATTTCGGGCCTCTTGTGCCTCCTCATAAAGCTGCCTAATGGGTAATACGGCTGTCTGTATTATTAAATAACCATGAATCAGTATTTTATGCACATAGGGGCTCATGTAGTACCATATGGTTTCGATCCCCACGCAGGTCAAACATTTCTGCGAAGAGAAGATTTGTTTGCTTTTTCTGGTTGTATTATGTCTATATATGTATGTATTTAAATGTATCTACCAATTTCCGATAAAAAATCTTTTAAGTATTTCAGTCTCTGTTTTCCGTAATACAGATAATCCTAGTTTGAGGCCAAAACTACGAGTGTGATTTGAGCCAGATAACATTCATTTATTTATTTATATGTTTATATACAAAATATACATAAGTATTATAATATTATCTTTTTAAGCCTCATTTTAAATAAAACTAAATACAGAAAATACAAATTTTCAATTATAAATTATTTTTTAATACAGAGGTTTTGTTAAAAGACTTTAAATATTAAATAAATTATAGAATTAAAAAAATAAGCTCTAAAATTAAATAAAATGTTTAAAAAATATATTGAAATAATTTATTGAAATATTTTTCAAATCAGCACTTTTAGTAAAAATATGACCAAAAGTTCTACGAAGGCAAAGCGCCATAACTTTTGAATGTAGTTTATTAAGTAACTATATATTACCTATAAATTAAGGTACAAAAAAAGTCTGGCGCTTTGCCTTTACAAAAGTTACAGGCGCCTATATAGAAAAGTAAAGTGGTCCTGTTCATGGCGGCCTGTGTCATTACGGAAGGCAATATAATGATGTTAAAAATATGCATGAAATCCTGCAAGTAACCTACTTTGAAAATATTAAATACTTGAGTGCACTGTGTGCCATGGTGAGTAGAAAAAAAATTCATTACTGAACGTAACGAAAATTTCCAAACAATTTTTGTGATGAAATGCTAAGTTTGAAGTGCCGTTAATATTAAATCGGTTCATAAAATTGGATAAAAATATTATTATGGCATAGAAAGATGTCTCAAAATTGTAAATAAATAAAAATATTGTAGTTATAACAATATTTCAAAAATGCTATTTCGATCGCTGATACCGAACAAAGGCCCCATAGTGCGGCGAAACCTGCAGTGAACGTTTTGCGGCTTTCGATGTGATTTGATAATATACAGGATATAACAAAAAGGTGAGGTAATACTAAATTCTACTCCGCAAACTTTTGTTCTACAACTTTGCAGAAATCCCAAGAAAATTGTTGGACTTTTCATTGCATACAACTCAACCAGCTTGTGAGCCAAGTTTTAGAGCCAAGTCTAAAATTTTTTTTGCGATTTCTGCAAAGTTGTAGAACAAAAGTCATTCTATTCAGTATGATGAGTACAAGCCCACTTTGAAGTATTACCACATGGTTTTGTTACACCTGTATGTATAGAATAATAAAATAACAGTTAGAGCACTGTTTCGAGGGCCCGAAAAGAATCGACGAAAGCTTGAGATAAAAATTAAATGCTATCATTTTGCTGGAGAACTGACTGACAGTCATTGACTTTTGAAGGAGACGACACACATGATTATAAAACGAAAGATTTCATATTTTACGACACACGTTGCGATGAAAGATTGTAAACAACAGACAAGGCTGTATAGCCATATACATATGTATACATATAAGCCTTTGCTTTAACCTTGTAGAGAAAAACAGTAAACAATAAAAAGCGAAGTCAGAGTGAGACTTGGAGAATATTTTTAACCTGGAGACGTCTATGTTTTCGTTTGTAGTAGGGGGTCATTTCGTGAACAGGTAGATATGCAATAGCGCCATCTGGTGGAAATTCAATTATTCCAGAATGATCGAGAATTTTCGACAAAATTTTAGAAGGTTCAAAATTGTCTTTTGCTGATTCTTCAAACGCAGTCCCGCACAGAACCTTATAATATCAGAAATAAACTCATTGTCAGTCTGATAAATTCGTATTGTTCTTCCAATTGCCCGAATATCCTCTTATACATAGACTTATCCAAGGATGCAGCCAACCAGAACTTTTTCTAAAGAATTTCTCCAAAGCTCGATTTAAAATTAAGCACTGGCACTGGCAGATTAAGAGCGTTACATACAGGCGCTATAGTACTGTGCTATTTTATCGTAAGATCAAATATCGCTCGCCAAACAAATCAATGGACCATCACACACGGGCGCTATGCTATAAAATATACTATCTTGTGACACCGAGCGATACGGTACGGAAATCATAGCGTAGCGTATCTATACTTCATTCCAATCAAAAAAAAAAGCAAAAGGTAAAAAAACTTACTATGGAAATGAATGACACATCACATGTCAATGTCAGATGCATACTATCTTTGTTTACCTTTTGCTTTTTTTGACTGGAATGAACTACGCGTAGATATGATCTTTATATTATTATGAGCGACGTTTACTCATTCACGACGACGCGCGGCGGCGTGGGGATTGAAATACATACCTACTCAAATATCGTACGTATGTGATAGCTTACTATATGATATCTTCAGATATCATAAGATGAAACAGCAAAGTGTAGCGCCCGTGACGTCCTTTACCGCACCCACCCTCCTCTTAGGAAGCTGGGAACTCTAGCAGTCACGTGACTGCACGTGACCCACGTGACCGCATTCACAGACAGCCCCCACGTGATTCGAATCAATATCAAATAAGTCGACGAATACCTACGTATAGTTCAGGTAAACAGCTGCCCTCATAGGAAAGAAGGCCGCAAAGTACCTATGTATACAGGGTGTAACAAAAGTGTAGGACCCGTTAACTGGGGATTCTACTCATCGTACTAAACAACTTTTGTTCTAGGACTTTGCTCAAATTGAAAAAAATTTTTGGTCTCTCCATACTAAACTGATCAATCAGATGATATGTTTCGTCACCTCAGTGCTTATTTGTTCAATGTCCTTAACCAACACTTTATACAACAAAGTTTTTACTAATTATTTCTCGTAAATTAAATGATTTCTCACAGATTGCGTTTTCAACAGGTCATTATATTTTTAATGTTCTTAAGGTCTAAATTATAAGAATCATACACCAATCGACGGGAAATTTAAACTTATGATAACTACATTTAAAAGTGATTTTCGTTAATATGGTCGATTGGACAAATAAGCACTCAGGTGACGGTTTGTATTTGTATGAAAGTGAAATTCAAAGCGATTTTAACAGCCGTATAGGTACAAAAAAAAAGTTGTTTAGTGACCTAGCAAAAAATATACAGGGTGAAATTGAAACTGCGGTTTCTGCTCATGGAACTGAATAACTTTCTCCAAGACAATTCAGTCAGAGCAAAAAAATATTTGGACTCTTCATACAAATCGATGACCCGAGTAACCAACTTTGTATGGAAAGTACATTTTTTTTTGTTCCGATTGAATTGGTTCCTTAGAGAAAGTTGTTCATTGTCATCATGACTGGAAGCCACTGTTATAATGGGGAAGAAAACTGACAAAGCTCGCCGATAGAGGCGCTGATATCGCTTGACTCATACTAACTGTCAAAACGTTTAGAAAAAATTGTTTACGTGAACTAAACATAAGATTATTAAAAAAAATGCCGCGTTGTGTGGCGATTGGTTGCAATAATTGAAATCATTAATTTCCTAAAGATTCTCGGATTAAGAAGACGTGGGAAATGTTACGTTTTCAATTATGTACTTTTCAACTTCGCCTTTGTAATTGAGGAACAGTCCAAGTCGCATATATTTTCCATTTAACAATTTTACAGAAAAAAAAAACTAATTTATAACACCTCGATAATAAAAAACGCGAAACTAATTGAAAGTTGTTATGAGTCAAGCGTCCGTAGCGTCATCTGCAAATAGCTTTGCGTTTTCTTCCCCATTTATTTCAATTTCATCCTGTATACATATTTAGTGAATCAAATACATAATACGGTGTCCTCATTTCGAGATACGTAGCCAAATTGACGAGCGCGGAACTATTTGAGTCAACGAACTTCAAACGCGAAGGTTGTGCGAAGGGTAAGTAGGTACAAAAGCAGGGACACAGGTCTGGCGATGGAGGTCTGGTAAACATTAGAAAGAGACAGAAAGAAAACAACATGTTTGTGATAAAGTAAGTGCGATAGAGATGGGAAGTCCACGTGCGCGTGCCGACGACATCACCTCTGACATCACAGCTGTTTACATGCTCTGGGTGGTCAGGTTTGAAAAACAGTTACGTATTCGTAGAAAATTCTATCAAGTTCTGGGCACTGGTGCTTACCTGGTTAAAATATTGGATCATAGCTAAATAACTAGGTAATATATATATATATATATATATTATTATGTGAATACGGTAGTTTATTAAGGAAGAGTGGAAATAAAGTTCTGTGTTTTTTTTATCGATACTTACCTTACAACTTTGTATAAATTGGAACTTTTTTGTTTTAAAAAAGGTTTTTTTTTTTAATATACGCCATTAACGATTCCGTCTAGAATTAAGCGTTAAGTCTGTATTTAAATACAGCCCATAAAATACGATAATTCTTACTGGATTGATAAATTAAACTGTTGTATGCAATAGTTATTCTAAGTTTTTTTTTAATTTATTCTCAATTAGCGCTTGTTATTTTTAATTTAAAATATGTATTTTAGCATTGTGGCCTCAGTATAAAAGTTAATTTTGGAATGGAAGTAAGTATTTTGTATTAAGTTTTAACTACCTACAGTATTAAATGGAAACCAGAAGGGTATTTCACTTGTTTAATGTTGTGTTTGTTTTTCAACCGACTTCAAAAAAAGGAGGTGGTTTTCAATTCGTCGGAATAATTTTTTTTCATTTTTATTTTTATTTTTTATGTATGTTCACCGATTACTCGAAGACGCCTGAACCGATTTCGAAAATTATTTTTTTGTTTAAAAGGGTATACTTCACAGGTGGTCCCATATAAATTTTATCGAAATCGATTCAGCGGTTTTTGAGAAAATCAACAAAAACATAGCAAAATTGGAGTTGTTGCTGTTGAAGTCGATTGTTTTTATCGTATTCAGCGTGGTAAATTATTCCAACAAGTGTAGTACGGTTTCTTCTATAATTTACTTTTCCATTGTAAAATAATAAGATATTTGAAAATAAAATAAATCGTCTCCAAAAATTACTTATTTGTACACTTCATAAGCACAAAACATGATTCTAGCATCTGACAACCCAATTTCTCGAACCTTCTATGAATCATGCGATCTGATTGGCTGTTTACATTCGTATTCCAGAAAGATCTTGAACGCAATTGGCCGAGGTTATAAATACCGGAGACTGGCGGGAATTTTAGTCAGTTCAAACTTCGATTTTCGAGGTGACGGGCGCGACGTGCGTAATAACATCTGAAGTTTAACGTCGCGTGTGATAATAGTGCCGCCATGGTTGCGATTGGGATAGATTTGGGGACAACTTATTCCTGTGTGGCTGTTTGGCAACATGGAAACGTTGAAGTGATCGCAAACGACCAGGGAAACAGGACTACGCCTTCTTACGTCGCGTTCACGAAAAACCAACGCCTTATTGGGGAGGCGGCGAAGAATCAGGCTCCTCTGAATCCGTGGAACACGATATATGGAGCAAAGAGACTGATCGGAAGGAGGTACGATGACGTTGGCGTGCAGATGGACATGCGGCACTGGCCGTTCACGGTGAAAAACGACAAGGGTAAGCCAAAAATTCTAGTTGAGTACAAAGGTGAGAAAAAATGTTTAGCGCCAGAGGAAATAAGTAGTATGATACTTTCCAGGATGAAGCAAATAGCTGAGGCCTATTTAGGGGCCCCAGTGAAGGACGCCGTTATAACAGTTCCCGCGTATTTTAATGATGCGCAGCGCCAAGCTACCAGGACTGCAGGGAAGATAGCCGGTCTCAACGTCTTGCGGATCATCAACGAACCCACTGCGGCAGCTTTAGCTTACGGTTTAGGCAAAAAAAATGAAGGCGAAAAAAATGTTTTGATTTACGATTTAGGTGGAGGCACGTTTGATGTCTCTATATTGAGCATCGGTCAAGGTTCTGTTTATGAAGTGAAATCTACGGCTGGCAATACGCGATTAGGTGGAGAGGACTTCGATAATCGACTTGTCGCGTACTTCGCTGAAGATTTCCGCAAGAGATACGGAGAGGATATCATGAGGGATTCCAAAGCATTGCGACGGCTCAAGACTACTGCAGAGAGAACAAAGAGATTCCTGACTTCAGCTACAGAGGCTACAGTTAACGTCGAGTCTGTCTACAACGGAATAGACTACTACGGGAAAATCTCAAGAGCTATGTTCGAGGAACTGTGCTCCGATTTATTCCTGGACACTTTAAAACCTGTCAGCCAAGCCATCAAAGACGCGAGAATGAAGAAAGAGGACATACAGGAGGTTATTCTAGTCGGTGGAAGCACTAGGATACCGAGGATCAAAAATATGCTATTGCAATTCTTCGGAAAACCTTTGACGACATCGATAAACCCGGATGAAGCAGTCGCTTATGGCGCAGCGATACAAGCGGCAATCCTAAGCGGAGAAGATCACCATAACGTTCAAGACTTACTGCTAGTCGACGTAGTACCTCTGTCTCTGGGTGTGGAGACGGCCAGAGGTATGATGTACAAAGTCATCGAAAGGAACACAGCCATACCTTGCCGTCAGACCAAAGATTTGACTACACTTGATGATTACCAGAGAGCCATGACAATAGAAGTGTTTGAAGGGGAGAGAGCATTGACCAAAGACAATAATCTACTCGGTGTTTTCGATTTGAATGATATCCCGCCTGCCCCAAGAGGCGTTCCGAAAATCGACGTCACGTTCGATGTTAACGCTGATGGCATATTAAAAGTAACCGCTCAAGATCGCAGCACAGGAAATACTGAAGGCATAACCATAACCAACAATCACAGATTGAACCAGCAAGAGATAGTTAAGATGGTAGCTGACGCCGAAGTTTATAGGGAAGAAGACATAGAAAATAAGCGTCGGTACGAAGCGCGAAATCAGCTGGAAACTTACATTTATAGCGTAAAGCAAACAATAAGAGATAACGTTGAAAAGGTTTCGGCAAAAGACAAGGAGAAGATGCTAACTGAATGTCAAGAAGAGATAAAATGGCTGGAGCGTAACCCGGATTGTCTACGAGAAGAGTATGAGAGGAAAATGACAGAGCTGATGAAGAAATGGTCAGATATAATGACGAAGGTGTACGATCAAGGTTGGAGACACAAGACGAAGAGGCAGCGGAGTGAGTCCTACCAGCAACCGGAGTTCACAGAGCATGAAATGGCAATGATCGAAGAGTTATGCGGCCTTTGAGTCAACGTGGAAAAATACACGTCATGTTTTCTTGATATATGTATACTAAAAAAAGAAAACTCGCAAAACTCTTCGCACTTCATTGTCGTTCAGTTTATAATTAGTATTCCTAGATTTTAGTTGACTAGAATATCATCGTAATATTATAATGTAATAGTTTTGCGAATCGATAATATCCTTCACTATTTTAAAATAATTTTGCTTCCATAACTATATGTATAACATCAGATATCAAATCTACGAAAGGAGTTATCGAGTCGCGGAATTAAATTTATTAAAAAATATTTATGATTATTGTTAAATTAAGAACTTTTTTGCGATATTTTGTAATACTATTGCGAGTCAGTTAGTTTCCTACCTTAAGATTTGTTAATGGCTCGCTTGCTTGTTTATTTATATAAAGGTATTTTATCTAGGGAAGAACCTATAGATTCGCAATACGAAAACAAAAAAAGTAAATTTCGCTTTATATTATCAAGTATTTAGAGAGAAGTATCATAGATCGTAGAAGATTACAGTAAGGTATTTGGAAAAAATAAACTTTAACTTCTTACAATTTAAATGTTGCCATTATTTTTTATAGGCGACAATTTTGTGTTCTGTAACTAGATAATTTATGTATTTTTTAATTTTAGTTGTTTTTTGTGCTATCCACCTCGTTTATTCGTCGTTCTGTTTTTTTTTTTGTTTAACTATAGTTTTTTGTATTTTATTTTCTTTCTTTTTTGTTCATAGTAAGTAGTCCAGTGGATGGATCACTGTTAATTCCGCCTAACGCGCACATTTAGTGAAATAGGTTTTCTTTATAGAGATTTGAAAGGACCAAATATAATACTGATAGATATAAATGTTCTGCCGTGCTTACGATAAGAGCAGTAAGTACATTTAAAAAGCAGTAACTTCATCCATTTCGTCATTTAATAATGTAAGAACCAATAAATAATAATAACGCAGTATAAAATACTGAATCTGAGTTACACATTTCAAAAATCGTATTTATCGTAAAATAATCTAAGGAAACAATTTGGAAAATGCAAAAATGTGACGAAAACTCGAAAGTGTGTTTCACAGACTTACTGCTCTCATCGGAAGCACGGCAGTTTTATGAGTATTGTTTTATGTAGCATAACTATAGATAGGATGATCCTTCTTAAAGTGCACAAACGAAAACTGGTGAAATAAGACCGATTTTTTTGATGAAAAATATTTTTAATTAAATACAATTAGTATTTATAGTTGTTTATACATCTATACGAAAAATTATATAGGGTGACTTTAAATTAGTTCTTGATACCAAAGGGTGTGCATGTGCTGATGATAACGAACAATTTTCCATATGGAACCCATAGTCTAATCGCAAAAAAAATTGTACTCTTCATACTAATTTGGCCGGTCCGTTGACGGATTTGTATGGAGGGTCATAAAACTTTTTTTGAGATTTGACCATGGGTTCCTTAGGGAAAGTTGTTTGTTTTTACGAGCACATGCATAGACTTTCGTATCAAGAACTAATTTAAAGTCACCCTATATGTATATCCTTTGAACTAATATGTGAATTGCATTGAAATAAAAACGTTTAATGATCATGGATTAATCAATATAACAGTAACCATATCGTCCCCCCCACGACTAACTCTCCTATCTCATTTTTTTGGTGAATTGAGTTTGGACTTTATGTAATAGAAATAGGGTTGTTTTTAAAAACTAGAAAAATGAGATAGGAGTTAGTCGTGCGAGGGACGATATGATTATTAAAACAAGATTTTTTTGTGTTTTTTATAATATTTCAGATTTTTTGTCGATAAAATTCATTATAATTTCACCCCTTTTCGTTTATGCACTTTATCTTGGGACATCCTGCATTATTATTCTGCCCTCATAAAGCTGCTTTTCCACCGGCGAAACGAGGCGAAGCGAGGAGTGGAGTGAAGAAGAAATCTCAGAAGAAGACTATTTCCACCGAAGATGTGCGAGAAGAGAATTTCTTTTTTCCCATACAATTTAAATTCTCTTCCCTCCTCGCCTCGCTGGAAAAGCAGCTTAAGAAGGAAGGCCGCAAAGTGTACGAAAAATCACTTTGCAGCTTTTTTTCTTAAGACAGCAGTATACATTATCATAATTAGTCACCGAATGTTAGTTCTTTCCACTTTTGGGTATGACAATGAATGATATAAGGCTGTCTGTTGTTAGTTGTTGTTTTGTTATAAATAATACCTATACATCGGCATTTGAAAGGCTATTTTTATTAAGCGACATTTTTGGAAAGTTTTGAATTTTATTCTACTTTCTTATAAATAGGTACATATAATCATAAAAAAATAACTTCTTAATAAATCGAAGTAATTAAGGAAGTTTATTCTCCTGAACTTTACTAAAAATGTCGCTTAAAACAAATAGACTTTCAACCGTGGAAATAATACGAGTTGTCATCTCTCTCTCATAAGAAAGAAGGCCGCAAAGTATACGGAAACTACATATACAGAGTATTTTTTGGACCCCCCACCAAAACTTCACAGTGGTTTCTACTCATGAAACTGAGCAACGTTCACCAAATAACCAACAATGGTCAATTCGCAAAAAAAATTTAGGCATCTCCATACAAAGAAGGCCGATCACGTGATTAGATTATTATGGAAGGTCCAAAATTTTTTTTTTGCAATTTGACCATTAGTTACTAGGGGAAAGTTGCTCAATTTCATGAGTAGAAGCCACTGTGAAGTTTTGGTGGGGGGTCCAGAAATAACCCTGCACTTTGCGACCTTCTTTCTTACGAGGGTAAAGTAGTAACGTAGTTTTATTATTAAATATCTAAAATTGTAGAATCGTTTGCATTTCCGATGATACCTCATCAGTCATCACCTAAAGGTTCCGTTTCAACCAATTTATGATTTATCTGACAAGTGTACTGCCCTCATATAAGAAAGAATGCCGCAAAATACAGGGTGTAACAAAATTGGTGTAGGACCCGTTAACTGGGGATTCTACTCATCGTACTGAACAACTTTTGTTCTACGACTTTGGTCAAATCGCAAAAAAAATTTTGGACTCTCTATACAAAAATGGCAAAACAGATGATCAATTTGTATGAAAAGTCAATTTTTTTTTGTGATTTAACCAAAGTCGTAGAACAAAAGTTGTTCAGTACGATGAGTAGAATCCCCAGTTAACGGGTCCTACACCAATTTTGTTACACCTGTATAAGGAGTTAACGTATACTTTGCTACCTTCTTTCTCATGAGGGCAGTGTATTCCTTCACATTTAGAAGTCGTTTTCCAAAACCAAGGTAGGGTGAGGTAGAATTTAACTCGGAGAAATGAAAGAGACGTAGCTATTTTGAGAAAGAGAAAAAAATATGATTTTGGAACGCTTGCGAGTGATTCCAGAGTGACAGGGTAACAAACGTCATCGAAAATAATTCAGAAAGGTTTCTAGCTTTTTTGGGTAGTATTCTGTCTTAATTATGGCTTTAACACCTTCACAGATACAAGCAATCGTATTTCAAAACAATTCCGAAGATAAAATGTTTGTATGTCTTAGTCTGTTTGACATTGACTACGAACTTCCCACAGAATAAACTGTCAGTATCCATTTCTACGTATGATCCAAGCTCCTAGAGAGTTTTTGAGTATACGAGGCTTTAGTGCCGTTTAAAAGATGTCCTATGATCATATTCCGCTCATTTGTGCCGCTACGGTTGGAGAAATATTCGATGGAGACGGTGGTACAGACAGGGAAATGCTTTTGACATCCTAACCTAAAAATTTTCGAAACCAGGCAGCGAAGGCCTCGTTTTCCTTGAAATAACTTTTGTGACGGAGAAAAAAATAAGATCCAACAAATGTCCGACGTAAAATTTGCAGTAGTTTTGATACAATTTGACTCAGATGGTGGTACAGAGGATTTCGTCGGGCCCACCTGAGATCAGGACAATGAGCCTGTGCAGACATAAACTGATTAGTGGAACACTGTCACAAATCGCAAACGATCATTTGTAACGCATTCGCAACATTTGTGACGCAACAGAAAAAAATATATAAGCGATCGAAACTTTCGAGGCATTTCCCCGTCTGGCCCACCAATACACCTCAATATCTCCGCAAGTTTGGCGTTACAAACGTAGTGAGTTAGCTCCAGGTGAATGTTTTCTCCGTCACTAAAACATAGTAAACAACAAAAGCATTCTATGCATTAGATACAGAGATATCAATACCTCAATTTGTATGGAGATATTGACTAGGGTGTGTTAAGTTTCTCTTTTTGTAGGACAACTCACTTTATAGCAGATCATAAAAAAGAAGTAGATTTGATTAAAAATGTTTAAAATACTAATATGTAACATTAAATAACTTTTAATAAATACTAAATAACTATTTTAGAATAAACATGATGTCAGAAACAGTTTATGGAAGAATAAAAAACTTACATCTATTTTTTTATATAGGGTCCTTCTGAAATACCTGAAAAAAAATTAACCTTGGCTTCTACTCATGAAACTGAACAACTTTCCACAAGGAACCTATACTCAATTTGCAAAAAAATTTTTGGACTTCCCATACAAAATTCGCGGTTCAGTTGATCAATTAGTATGAGGATTCCAAAAAAAATTTTTGCGAATTGAGTTTAGCTTCCATGGGGAAAGTTGTTCAGTTTCATGAGTAGAACCCGTGGTAAATTTTTTTTCTGGTATTATAAGGACCCTATATAGGGTGACTTTAAATTAGTTCTTGATACGAAAGGGTATGCATGTGCTCATGAGAACAAACAACTTTCCCTAAGAAACCCATAGTCAAATCGCAAAAAAATTGTTGGACTCTTCATACTAATTTAGCCGGTCAGTCGCTCGATTTGTATGGAGACTCCCAAAATTTTTTTGAGATTTGACTATGGGTTCCTTAGTGAAAGTTGTTTGTTATCACGAGTACATGCATAGCCTTTCGTATCAAGAACTAATTTAAAGTCACCCTGTATAATTATTCTGTAGTTTAGCATTATTTTCACAGTTATTTCAGTTATTGTATTTTTTTATTATTTATATATTCCTATCAAAGTTGAATCAAATAAACGCTATAATTAAATTCACATCGTATTCTAATATAATGAGTTCAGTAATTGAAATAAGTGTTATCAGTCCTTTTTCCCGAAATACTAACTTTACTTATTAGATTTATTTTTCAATTGTTTTATATACGTATGTATTGTAGCTTAGTTATCAGTATAAAAACATGGGTACTTGAAACACATAATATTATGAAACTATACTACTGTTCTACTGATATGGGTGTTTTTTCATAGAAAAATAGGAAACTCTTACAAAATAATATAATAATCTGATCTTGAAAATTTAAATGTAATTTTTACTTTTAGTTACGTCCAAGTTTCGACAAATAAACCTGGGCAATAAAGTGTTATAATGTTAATATTATACCATATCGTCCACACTGCAGGGGTACGGGTAGATATGTAAAAAAAAATCTGAGGTGAAAAAAAAGGCGCAGGTTTTTTTCCAAGGGTACAAAAATAAAAATATCCTTAAGGTGTTATCGTTAAATAACTGTTACATATTTACTTTATCTTTATTTCCAACTATATCCTTATTTTTTTGCAAATTCCTTTTTCTTTCCTTTTTGTAACCTGACCAAAGATATTTCCTATACCTTTAGAATGTCTATGGCAAATTAGGAAGTAGAAGCCAAAAAAACTAGGATACTTACATCAATGTTTTGTTTATTCATTTTAAAAATGTTATGTTTGCTGTTTACTGAGGCATAGGATTTCCCCAATCCTTGTATGGTTTATATTTTTGTTAATATAATATAATAAACTGTTTCTGACATCATGTTTATTCTAAAATAGTTATTTAGTATTTATTAAAAGTTATTTAATGTTACATATTAGTCTATTAAACATTTTTAATCAAATCTACTTCTTTTTTATGATCTGCTATAAAGTGAGTTGTCCTACAAAAAGAGAAACTTAACACACCCTAGTCAATATCTCCATACAAATTGAGGTATTGATATCTCTGTATCTAATGCATAGAATGATTTTGTTGTTTACTATGTTTTAGTGACGGAGAAAACATTCACCTGGAGCTAACTCACTACGTTTGTAACGCCAAACTTGCGGAGATATTGAGGTGTATTGGTGGGCCAGACGGGGAAATGCCTCGAAAGTTTCGATCGCTTATATTTTTTTTTCTGTTGCGTCACAAATGTTGCGAATGCGTTACAAATGATCGTTTGCGATTTGTGACAGTGTTCCACTAATCAGTTTGTGTCTGCACAGGCTCATTGTCCTGATCTCAGGTGGGCCCGACGAAATCCTCTGTACCACCATCTGAGTCAAATTGTATCAAAACTACTGCAAATTTTACGTCGGACATTTGTTGGATCTTATTTTTTTCTCCGTCACAAAAGTTATTTCAAGGAAAACGAGGCCTTCGCTGCCTGGTTTCGAAAATTTTTAGGTTAGGATGTCAAAAGCATTTCCCTGTCTGTACCACCGTCTCCATCGAATATTTCTCCAACCGTAGCGGCACAAATGAGCGGAATATGATCATAGGACATCTTTTAAACGGCACTAAAGCCTCGTATACTCAAAAACTCTCTAGGAGCTTGGATCATACGTAGAAATGGATACAACTGTCAGGCGAATTTTAACGGTAATCAAACAGCGTTAAAAATCGCACTTGTCAGAGTGAAAATCGCATTCACGAAGGCGTTCCAAAATCCCGACGGAGAACTGTCAGGCGATGATTCGGTTACCCTCGGTTTCACTCGGCTCGGTTTTGGAACGATTTAGGGTAAAATTCGCATCACCCCGAGTGAAATCTTTGGTATTGGAACGCAACCTTAGATTAACAATATAGGCTTTGCTACTCTTAGAGAACAATTAGGTACCTACATAGGTATTCTGGAACGCTTTCAAACATACCACCAACCTACTTATACTCAGCTGAACTTTATTATTTTTAGAATGACAGAAACCACAATGAATAAACTGGCTACGTTATGTAATATCGTAGACAGAGAAACCTTGTCTGCCTAAATGTAATATGGAATATACATCGTTGTTGTTATACTTGTTATCCTTAGTAAACTAAAAAAATAAAAATAACACCTGGCCAATCCATACAGTTGGTGAGTGGTGACAGGCAAACGCTATTTTATTTCCATTTTTTTATATTGTATTTTTTAAAAGTATTCATTCTCATTTGTTCTTAACATATTACGCCATACTGTGTATTATTGTACTTGTCACTGGTCATCGTTTGTATGCATTAGACAGCTGTCTCTCAAGATTTACATGCGAAATAAAAACTACAGTATCAGACTTGCATATTTTTTTAGAAACAGGCGAGCAGCCAAAAGGAAAATAGAACTAGATGCGTTTTGCTTTCATAAAATTCAATTATTTTAGTCATTTAAATCTTAGCTGTTTTGGAACGGAAAATAAAATGATTGATTTATTGTTTTTGCGTCAAATATAAAGTCGTTAATGTCAGCGGCGACGCATAAGAAATTGTGTTTGTGCCAAAAGATCAGCAAAAAATATGTTTACTTATTAAGGTAAATATATATTTATTTTACTTCAATCTACTACCTCAATTTACTTAAACGATAGTATGTCTAAGCCAAATTGTACAATATCCGTTTTATAAATGGGCTAGCCGCTTTGTAAAAACTACGAACTAAGTCAGCCGAACGGACGGCTAGGATGTCTTGATGTAAGCCCTCACTTCGATCTTTCGGCATTATCATCACTTACCACCTGGTGAGATAATGCCAACGATTTACTAAGTATTTGTGGAAAAATAACCGTGTTTTGTGCTCCTAAAAAGGAGTCTTCCGATTAGTTTACATGGTGGCTAACCCATTTGTGAAACGGATAATTCCACAATTAGGCTTCGACATGTGTATTGGGTGACTTTATTTGCTGACAAGCGGTTAATTTAATAGTAAGGTAGATTCAGGGTGTGTTTCCACTGGTGCAGAGCGGAGACGTGAAAAAGTCACCAATTATATTGCTCGAAATGAAGCGGAGCAGAGTTTTGAGTAATCTGATTGGTCACTTGCACGTCTCCGCTCCTCTCCGCGTCGGTGGAAACGCACCCTAATAGTTGTTCAGTTTGATGAGTAAAAGCCCACCTTGATGTATCACCCACCACACCTTTTTGTTATGTTCTGTATATCAATCGGACCTACCTATAATCGAAGTAAAAAAATATACAGGGTGTTACAAAATTGGTGTAGGACCCTTTAACTGGGGATTATACTCTGGATACTGGCAAAACATGATCAATTTGTATGAAACGTCCAACAATTTTTTTGTGATTTGAGCAAAGTCGTAGAACAAAAGTTGTTCAGTGCGATGAGTAGAATCCGCAGTTAACCGGTCCTACTTACACCAATTTTGTTACACCCTGTATATTTCTCACATCGATTTTTTAAGCTCGTCAGCCAATAATAAAAAGTCATTCCAAGTATAAAATATACAGGTGTAACAAAAAAAAATACACATGTAGGACCCGTTAACTGGTGCTTCGACTTGTCACACTGATCAACTTTGTTCTACAATTTTGTTAGCAAGATTTTTTTACTTTCCATACAAAATTGGCACAAGAGCTGATCAATTTGTATGGAGGTACGGAGGCCAACTTTTTTGGTATTTCAGCAAAGTATTGTTGTAGAACAAAACTATGACGATTTCCGTCATCAATAAGTTGTTCAGTTTGATGAGTAGAATCCCCGATTACGGGTCCTGTGCTAATTTTGTTACATTCTGTATATTCTTGGAACAGTTGGTTTAGTAAGTAGTTGTATAAGTAAGTAGGCACTACATTCACGAGGTTTATATAAATTAAGTTTATTTTAAATGACAGGGAAAGTTAATTTTATTGTAATTCAAATATTAGTTGTAGTTATGTACTTAACTATGAAAAAATACTTTTTGACTCCTGCCAGTTTCTCCCGTCACTCACTAGAGGCGCCACTATACGAATGCCATTATAAAATTTGATGGTTAAATATGCATTGAAAAGAAAGCGTTCCAGAGTTATTTTTATTTTTGTCCTGACAGCAGTGTAGACAGACACTTGTAAGGTAAATCTTACTTTGGTTCTGGAAAAGTATACATGAGATTGACATTTCGATGTAAAAGCGAAGCAGTTCATTTACCGCGCTATTTCGTTACGTTACTTTTGATGCAGTCAACTCTACCCTGCGTATCCAAATATCAGTTCCATGTTGAGGTTTGAGGAGCTCAAAAAAAAAGGTCAATTGACAGTATAAAGGGGCTTCGTTGACTGTTTTTTCAGATTTCCTTAACGATGTGGCTAGTTATTTCATGATCTGCCGAATCCCGTTGACCTGGCCACGACATTTTATATTGTTATAATATCTCACAATACGCTACTGTGATATGTACTTATGTGTTGAAAAGAAATAAACATTTTTTTCTGTATTTGTTTTTTTGTTGTGATTGTAGTTAGATAGGTTAGTCCCCTTTTTATTTGATCTGAGACTCAGGGTCCCACTTTAATTGTCTACAGATTAATATTAAAACAAACAAGTGCATTTTACCAGCCCGGACCACTCCTAAAGCGTCCCAAGACAATCGCGTCCCAGAAACAAGCAAAAAAAAAAAAAAAACTAAAAAGAAAGGTAGTAAAAATCTTTTAGTAGTACTACGCTCAGTATACTCCAATGGCTTGCGCTAAGCAACCGCCACCCACCGGATCTTACCCGCAGGGGGTGAGGTCATCTTTAGAAAGGGGCAAGGAGTGGCCGTATAAGCGGATCAGACACTATCAGTAATAATGACAGTATTTTTACATCAGTATAATGACATTCCATCGTTTAGTATGCAACAGACCATCATTCCAACCACTACACTGTCAGTATAATGTCATTACTTGAAAATTAAAATGAAATTACTGATAGTGTCTGGTCCGCTTATGACACTAATATACAGAATGCAACAAAATTGGTGTAGGACCCGCGATCTGGTCTTCTACTTCATCAAACTGAACAACTTTTATTCTACAACTTTGTTGAAATAGCAAAAAAAAAGACTTCATACAAAACGTGAGTCGTGTTTGTATAAAAATTCCAAAAAAGTTGCGATTTCAGCAAAGTTGTTCAGTTTCATGTGTAGGATAGAATGTTGTTTGCAGGTATATACCAAGCCACTCTGTAAAAGATATCAAATATATTGAAATCGTGGACCTTTTAATTGTGGCTTCTAGTCGTGGCTTCTAGCACAAAATACACAGATACAGAAGTTCCACTCAATACGTTTACTAAAATCCTAAGCATATACATACTTATAGACGTATACGGTCGTTGTAGGCAAGGTCACGATACTGTTGTGATACTTTGCCGCGTGACCTTGCCTCGAACGACCGTATATTTCCAGCATGTATATGCTTACGATTTTAGTGGTTTGTATTGAGCGGACCTTCTGTGTCTATTTTGTGCTTCTAGTGACACACACTGAACAACTTTCTTTAAGGAACCAATTCATTCGGAGCGGACTTTCCCTACAAAGTTGGCTAATCAGCTCGTCGATTTGTATGAAGGTCAAACTTTTTTTTACTCCGATTAAATTGGTTCCTTAGGGAAGGGAAAGTTGTTTAGTTCCATAGGTAGAAATCGCAGTTTTTGTTCCGCGATTTCAATTTCACCTGTGTAAGTAGGTACTATATTATTCAGTTGTTATAGCATATTTAGGTTTTTTATGGCATTTTTCATCCATCCATCCATCAGTTATATGAACTCAATTCATCGATCAACATTAGAAATTATGTATTTACATGAAGTCAAGCCTTTTCAGAAGAACATTGTATATGAGCCAAAAACTTTGACAAAATGTACATATATTAAATAAAAAAGGGGAATTAAGGACATAGCACTGACTCCTGTTTGTTATTATAATGCGATAAAATAGCAAAAAAGATTTCGAAAGATATAAAAAAACCTTTCTCTGTAAAAAATGCAAAATGGCGCTTAAATTGTTTTTCCTGCAAAGGATCGACATAATTTTACAACACAAGTCTACCGTTTATAACGCATACGAGTCTCTAATCAATACATACCTTCGTTTGTCCGCCATTTTGTTGTTTCGAACGATAATTCTTCGAAAACACACTAACATATTCCTACTTACCTCATATAAAAATGAATCTTATTGCGAATGTCATTAAATCTGTTATCAAATGTCTGGCATGATAGCGATATCGCTAAATTGTCGCGTTTTTGGCATGGATGACACAAGCGATGCGGTTCTAGTGGTTTATCGTGGTACCGGCAACACGTTTACGACGATACGATGCGCAGATCGTAAACCTTTGGCTGGGCTTGAGTAACCTTTTATGATATTTTTGCGATTATTTATAGTTAAGAATATTATAATAATTGTTTATGAAT
This sequence comes from Coleophora deauratella, assembly GCA_958295455.1. Classification (NCBI taxonomy): domain Eukaryota; kingdom Metazoa; phylum Arthropoda; class Insecta; order Lepidoptera; family Coleophoridae; genus Coleophora; species Coleophora deauratella. Next base: position 7,102,910 of record OY282417.1, read on the forward strand.
TATGTTTGTGTACGGGTTTGACAGAAACGAGGGAAAGATAACTCCGCCGGAGAATCTTAGCTAGATTTGGTCTATGGTTCTCAAAATGTATACTGTGATTTTTTGGTATATCCGGACACTAAGTTCGTAATTACGCTTAGAACAATGCAGTACTCGTGACTGAAAGAAATAGTTCCCAGCGATAAGGCCGCCTATAAAAATTTTGATATTTATTTGGTTCAAACTAGCGACAAGTCTTTTATGGTTGAGCCATAATTATGATAACAGTTTGTCGAACAAAATTTAAAACCTATAATAAAATATATAAAAAAACTGTATGTGAAAATAGACCCTTACTTAATACATTTCTTAATTTAGTTTTTTTTTAATATTTACAAATTGATGAAAAGTGATAAATTCTTCTAAAAATTTCAACTAAGAACATGTTTAAAATACTGTATATTTATAAGGTGTTTCTTCTTCTTCTTTAGGTCCTGTAACACCTAGAGGTGCATAGGGCCGATACTACTTTTTTCCCCTGTTCCCAGTTGTGGATTTCACGTGCTCCAGGACATTATAAGGTGTTTACGAACAAATAAAACAGTTCTTGTTCTATTCTATAATTGACCTTTAAAATATTTACAGCTGATAAAAAAAAAAAAAATATGTATTTAGGGCCCTTTTATTGTCATGCGTGGCACACGCACGTGGGTCGCTTTGGAAACGCCGCATTTATGTGGGCACGGCCTGCATGCGTGCAGAAATTCGCATGACAATAAAAGCGCCCTTAATGTTGAAATGAATACAATGCATCTTGTAATATTTTTCATGCACTTTCCTATTATTTGCTCTTTCAATGTGGTTTTTAAAAGACCAAATGTTGCAAACCGCTGTTAGTGACGTCAACCACCGCCGTTTTCCCCCACCGACCGCCCATCGCCAGGGACAGACACAGACGGCTCGTTCGATCAAGCGTTTTGCTGCGTTGTGTTTCTCTGCTTAAAAATATTCGTGTAAATACATTTATAATACGAAAACGCGCCATTCATAAACTTTATTAACGATGAGTGATGATGATGAAAATGATTTGTCTTGTGAAGTGTTCAAATCGAGTAGAGGCGGCTTTAAATTGTACGTTGGAGGTTATACGTACGACAGAAATCGCATAGTGAACAATCGGACATATTGGTTATGTGAAATGCGACGTAATCCCATATACCAGTGTAGAACGCCGGCAACCACAATGCATGACGAAGAAGGAAAATACACTCTGGTTAAAGCTACAACGAAACACAACCATGGCCCGGATCCGCTTAGAAAAAAAATTGCAGACTTCAAGGAGAAATTGAAAGAAGATTGCATGGCAGGGGAGAATCCTTCCGAAGTTTTGCAAAGTATTGCAAACAGCGTGACTGATAGTTCTATAGATGTGTTAGAACATTTGCCGTCTACGTCTGCGCTTAGGCAGATGTTGTACCGAAATAAAATGAAAAATTTAGACAATTCCGCCATAGAAGAGCCATTCGATGTACACTTTAAAGCGAAAGAGTCCGAAACTCAAATAAATGGAGAGAATTTTATTATAAAAGATAGGATTTTTGATGGGAATAAAAGAGTTATGTTGCTGTCAACTTCGGATAACATGACTTTGCTAAGCAAAGCTGATTATTGGGTGTTAGATGGCACAAAAGTTGTGCAAGCAGTTTTTAACTATTTACATACAATACATGGGAACATTAATACGGGAAATAAGAAAACATTTCCTCTACTTTTCTGTATAAGTACAGATAAAGACGAAGTCATGTACGATGCAATGTTTGACCTCATAAAAGAGTATGGAGCCGAGAAGAATTTGAATTTAGCGCCAAAAATGTGTATACTGGGTTTTGACAGCGCGGCAATTTCGAGTTTGCGGTGCACGTTCGAAAATGTTGTTTTGCAAGGATGCAACTTCCACTTAGCACATATTATTTTTAGGTAAGTATTTTTTTTTAAATAAAAATCAGCGTTTATTACTACATCTCACCGAATATAAAGATGTACATAGATTTAAGTAGGGTCGTCACCATGTACTAAATAATGGTTTAGAAATAAATAAATAAATGATAAAAAGGCGTACTAACCAGCGACTAACAAGGTGAAATTGAAATCGCGAACCTTTTAACTGTGGATTCTGCTCATGAATCCATGGAGCCAATTCAAACTGAGTAAAAAAAATTGATTTTTTACATAAATTGAACTGTCTCTAGTTAAAATTTCGCCAGTAGGCCAGTCATACAAGACATCGGAGGTAGCATTGATTGCAACAGTTCTGATTTTTTTGGTATGTTGTTAGGGTTGATACCAGTAGTGTAAAACAGGGTTTTTCCGTAACTTAGGAAGTAATAACTCAACCTATGCTTTTGTTTATATGTTTAAGATACAAGTATGTTGATTTCTCTTGTAACTTGTTAAAGAAAATAAATAAAATTTATTATTATTATTAATCTATAGTATATATTAATCTAAGAGCTTTATAATAAATAAATAATATTAATATTAATTAAAACTAATTTTGCAGCTTCGAAAGACCTTTACTATCTGCGTGGTGGTCCAAAAACATCGACATTTTCGGACTTTTTTCAGATTTCGGCTTATAATTTCTAAAAGGTGCATCCTACGGAAATAGTTATAATGTACACCTATATAGACAACAAAATTTTCTATACTTTAAGTGCAATTGCAGCTCTGTAGGTTTACTAGAACACAAGATACAGTACTTCAAATATTGGCCATTTTCCTTAAAAAGTTTTAAATTGTAGTTTTAGCCGCCTTCCGAGAAGAATATCGGCTATAATACTCATTCGACGAGGAAAGTCATTAGAAAGAAAGGTGTAGAGCAGTTATTTAGCTTAGAAAGCACAAATAGAACTTTGGAAGACCAATAGTTCCCTTGTAATCTGGACAAAGCGAAAAATTAAGGAAATTAATTAATAAATTAATTAATTTTATAATAATGTCATTATAATTTTATCAATAAATTCTGTATTCTGTATTCTGTAAATCTGATTTTTCATAAAAAGGGAGCCTGACAAATTGCAGGACCGCTGGAAAGAATAAGAAATACACAAATCAGTGTAAAATTAGTTATACTGATATTATAAAACCTATTATGATTACCTTTACGCACGCTAATTATAGAAAATTTTGTCTCCTATATAAGTGTACATAATAACTATTTCCATGGGATGCACCTTTTATTGTAGATATGATTAGCCAAAATCTGAAAAAAGTCCGAAAATTTCGATGTTTTTGGAGCACAACGCGGTTAGGACAAGTCTTTCGAAGCTGCAAAATTAGTTTCACACTACTGGTATCAACCCTAACAACATACGAAAAAATCAGAACTGTTGCAATCAATGCGACCTAACGCGATTTTTATGTCTACGGTGACTGGCGCACAGCGTGTTCTCCAGATATCAATATTATAGAGAATATGTGAAGCCGCTTTTCTCGTCAACATTACAAAGGCAAAAAACATTTTTCTGATCGGCAGTCTCTCATTAGCGCACTTCATACACCCTGGAAAGAAATTCCTACAAGACTTCGTATTTATCAATCCCGGACCACATTCTTGAAATAATTAAAAACAGTGAAGGATATACACACTACTAAATTTCTGATAGTACTTTTGTTATTTTTTTGTGCCTAATGAGATTAATCATGTGTCGCACTATCCACTGCACCGTAGATAGAACATTTTGTGTGATTTTAATTTCACTTTTGTTTTGCGTGCTTATGTTTCAGAATAAATTTGTAATTCATGTAACAATATTACTCGTATTCGTTTTATTTTAATGAATAACTACAGGGTGTAACAGAAAGGTGTGATAATACTTCATATGGTTGGTTTTTACTTTTTGGACTTTTCATACAAATCGATCAGCTAGCGAACCAAGTTTGTATAAAAAGTCCGAAAATTTCTTTGCGATTTGAACAATGTTGTAGAACAAAAGTTGTTCAGTTTGATGGGTAAAAGCCAACCATGAAGTATTATCACACCTTTCTGTTAAACCCTGTATAGTGTTATGACTGGGAGTAATCAAGTGACGCGGAGTGTATATTTTTTGTTTAGTGAGATAATTGTAGGTAAAAACAGTTTGAAATTCTATTCGCTCTTATTGGCTATTTTTGTAAACGAAATGTTTCGTCACATTATATATGATTCAATCTGTTCAGACAGACTAAAAGAGTATGGATTACATATTGTTTTTAAATCTTGAATATTCTTACTGCAAATGCCAAGAGGTAAAACGAGAGCTCTACGAAAGTAGCCAAAACTCTTTAGTTAAGCGAATAATGAAAGCGATTAATTATTATTTTTGTGTGTGTACAATAAAGAGTATATCAATCAATCAATCAATGAAGGCTTTTTATTGCACTATGTAATGTATTTTAATTACCTATCGAAAAGATTGTAAATGTTTGGGAATTTACATTAAAAAAAACTTAGTATCTATGCAGGGGTGACTAAATAATATTACCTATTTCTGAAACAAAATAACTTTGTTTTATTAAATCAGTTAAGTTTTAATTCTCTAACATTAATTGGTTAAGACATTCTCTTTGTCAGAAATGTTTGTATATTTTTACAGATGTCAAAAAAAACATTTTTTTTTCAGGCAAGTCCAAAGCAGCGGTCTCTCCAAAAAGTTCGCAAGCGACCACTTGTTCAACAAGGAGGTGAAATGCTTACTAGCTCTGAGCTATTTAAAAGCTTCAGAAATCACATTGTACTTTGTGAAACTCCTTGAGAACATGCACGATAATGACAGCAAAAATATTGCGTTTTGGTTTGGGGAAGTCTTCGTGAGTGGTACATCGAATGGTCCAGAATATCCTCCAGATTACTGGGGACGCGATCACATAACCAGCAAGGTTCCACGAAGCCAGATCTCTGCTGAGGCGTGGCATCACAAAATCAATGATATAATAGACAGGTTTCACCCTGGTTTTTATAAGCTAGTCGAAGAATTGATCAAAGTAGTAGTTGCAAATAATGCGGAAATAGCGACGTTGTTGTCTGGAGAACCACCGGAGAAGAAGAGTAAGAAGAAGAGGAAGGCTAATGATAAGGATGAGCAGGTCGAGAGGATATTGGAGAATCAGTACAGTTTTCCTGAGTTTCAACTGTTAATGTCTATTGCTAATGTTTTAAATATTTAAGGTATTAAAATATATTTTTTTGGTAAAGTTATTAAATATTGGGAATTTTTGGGAATCTTTGCAATTCGTGTACTTTATCTTTGATAATAAATCAAATCCCATTTCAAAGGTCGGCAATGCACTTGTGACTCCTCTGGTGTTGCGGGTGTCTATGGGCGGCGGTAATCGCTTACCATCAGGTGATCCGTCTGCTCGTTTGCCACCTATCATATAAAAAAAAAAGTTATAAGGTACCTACAGTTTCACGAAAAGAAACTTATTGAGCAAATAATTTATGTTTGGATTAATGTTTTGAAAATTTTACAAATATTTAAAAGCTATTACTTTTAAATATTTGTAAAGTAAATAACAAAAAAACTTTACTGGTTTTTTCGCTAATTACAAGTACGAACTCATGTATTATATTATTCAATCATTTTTTAGTTTGATATAACATTCTAATCATGAAACTGAACAACTTTTTGTCCTACAGCTCTGTTGAAATAGCCAAAAATAGGATTTTGAAAAAAATATCGATCAGTTTGCGAGTCAGGTTTTTATGAGGGCAGTATTAGTTATGGATGTATTTATAGGGGGATTGAACTTGATGTATCGCCTCGAATACAGGAGACGACCTTAACTGTAATAGTGCAATGTAAAATGATTTAAGAGTCTACTAGAGTGAATTATATTATTGTTTTTATATGAATGTTAAAATACAGGGTGTTAAAAAAGTGCGTTTGAGATTCTAAAGGTTACTCGGAAGTAGAAATACAGAAAAAAAATTAAAATAACCTGATCTACAATCTTCCCGTTTTTTTTCAGTTTCCCATACTAATTAATCAAGAATTTGTATATGAAACTGAAAAAAGTTGGAAGTAGGATTTTTTAAATATTTTTCCTGTATGATTTAATTGAGTCTGAGTTTCTGAGTAATATCTCCTTAACATCTCAAACGCACTTTTGTTAACACCCTGTATAGGTGCGTTAGCCAGGCAGGGCCTATGTGGCTCTACGTATACTGGTTTTATAAGCTGTATCCACGTATGGGGTCCAAATTTTTTTTTATTTAGACAGGTCTATGCCAACTCGGTGACGACTAATTCAAAAAAAATGTAACTCGACCTTAAGTTTAGGCTTCATATCCTTGTACAGCCTTATAAACAAAAAGTCATTATGTCGCGAAATATTATGTAGCTATTGAAAAAAATGGCGGTATTTTATTATTTACATATTTTCATAAAAAGGAAGTCAAAACGTTTTTATATTGTCACTTGTCAGTTAATATTACACTTTCGGACACATTTATCGGCCCACCTATCATTAAGTTTTATCCTCCTCAGTTCTGAAGCATAATTTCGTTTGTAACATAAAAAAATATACTTCGACGTACTAAGGGGTTTTTATATAAGTAAAATATATATTTTGTTTGTCCTCTATGTAACACTTTTTTGTATCTAGTTTCAATGCATTGCAATATTTTTTATTTAAAACATCGCCAGGGAAAGCCCTACGGAAAATGTCTCCTATAGGGGACGCGAGGACCGAGGAGGTTAAGCATCAAGTTTAGCTATAATGGAATATAGCTAAAAATAAATGTTTGGTTAAGCAAACAGAGTTTTTATGCAGTTTTGAAGCCGAGGATTTTATCAATATTTTTTGTATGCCATTAGTTCCAAATTCAAACTCAGGAATAGTCTAATAGGTAGGTTTTATCTGTAGGCTATTAAAACTTTAAACATAAGTGGGCCTATAGATGTGTCCGGAAGTGTATTTTATGATTGATCTCTTTATGTATCGAATCGATATTAATTAGTATATTTTAAATGGTAGCTTACGAAAGCTTACAGCTTACCTAAAGTACAATAATATAAAGAATGCTTTATTCTATTGATTATAAATATAAAAACTTTTGTATTGGTTTTATTTAATTTATTTTAACCTTAGATATTTAATGCCTAGTAGGTACCTGACGATATACATGACAAGACATGGTAAGTACAATACTTGCTGCATACGTTATTTCCACTCTATATATTTTTTGTAGTTTTTTCTAGTGTCTTCTTTATAATCCTGCTAGTTTTGTTATACATATAAGGTGCTACTTTATTAGTGCCCGATATTTTACTCAGTGCTTCTACTCCTGATTCTGATCAATTTTCCCCAAGGAACCCATAGTCAAATCTTAAAAAAATTTTTAGACTCTTCATACTAATTCGGCCGCTCGGCTGATCGATTTGTATGAGTCCAAAAATTTTTTTATGATTTGACTATGGGTTCCTTGGGGAAAGTTGATCAGAATCAGGAGTAGAAGCACTAACTAAATTATCGGGCACTAATAAAGTAGCACCTTATATATTATACCGTTTTCACAAAAACATTGAAAAACTGCGATTTGGGATATAAGAGGGGATAGGGGGGAAATATCACTATACGACTCGTTCCCCCTTCCATTTTTTTAATGTACCTGTAAAAGCTACATGCATACCTACCAAGTTTCATTTCTGCCAGATGGACCGGAATTGTCATTTTTTTGAGCTAAAGAGCCGTACTGCTGTGAAATCTAACGTTTTTCTTTATTTTTATCTTAGTCTTCTTTAAATGTAGTAGATGGCGTTGTTTCATAGTATTGCTAATAAGGGCGCTATCTAATGTACCAATAAATAGAAATTGAGTGAAATATGTAGGTATAATAATATTTAAAAAACTTCGGTGCGAAAACAAATCGATAGAGTTTGTTTTATGATACAGGATATTGTAAAAGTGCGTTTGTAATTTTAAAGGGTTACTCAGACTCGAGTATAGAATACAGGAAAAATATTGAACAAAGCCGTTCTACAATTGTTTTTTTCAGTTTCCCATACTAAAGCGCAACACATACAGAGGCGGCCGCGGGGCGGTAGCGTTTCGAAGGCGGACTTGCGGGAAGCGAACTAAGAGCGCCCGCCCGGTTTTGGTGTGAAGGGTTTCATAGCAATTCGAACATTACAAAAAAATAAAAATACCGCTCCCCGAACGCTTTCGCACCGCCCCGCGGCCGCCTCTGTGTGTGTTGCGCTTTAATCTGAATAGTGAATTATGAATTAGTATGGGAAACTGAATAAAAAGTAAGTATTTCGGTATTTCTTCAATACTTTTCCTGTTTTTTTTGTATGATTCCATACTTGATTTAGAGTAACCCCTTAAAATTTCAAACGCACTTTTTTAACATCCTGCATACCATAATAAGTACAATAAAAGAATTATAAATATATTCCTGAATATTAATTCAATTCTCGTGGTACAGTACACCTTCAGATTAAAAAGTCTATTGGTACACTCGAACATCTATTTTTGTTCTCCTTTTACTACTATATTTGAGGTGTCAGTGTTACCGATTCGTCTTCTATCTATCAGCCGAAAGACTTTCACTGCTGGACAAAGGCCTCCTCCAAGGATTTCCACACCGACCGGTCCTGTGCGGCTCGCATCCAGCGGCTTCCCGCAACCTTCACCAGGTCGTCGGTTCACCGAGTCGGAGGCCTGCCCACACTGCGTCTTCCGGTGCGCGGTCGATTCGTCTTAGTATTCATAAAGTGATATTTGATACAGCAAATGGAAGTTCCTGATTCCGTTAAAAAAAAGTTCGTGGTTTATTTTCTTTTTATTTCCGTTGATTTTTTACTTTTACCTTTTTTATTGACAGAATTTCGGCGTAGTGGAGCTGTTTCAAGGAGGGCAACACCGGCAGCATGCCGCCATGATGGCGATGGCTATGCTGGGGTTCTACTTCGAGGTGTCGCGACACGACCGCGACCAGTTCATCAGGGTGCACACAAGACACGTTAGGCCTGGTAAGACACACCAGGCCTGGTAAGACACACTAGGCCTGGTAAAACACGCTAGGCCTGCTAAGACACGCTAGGCCTTATTCAATCTGTATATATTTATTCTGTGATTAAGCGCGCGCGATTCAGCGTCACCGACCGACTAGAGCCGAGTATACCCGATTCAGCGTCACCGACAGTTTCTTTTACAGGACAGCAAAGTGCGCCTACAGAATTTTCAATAATAAAAAAAAAAACAGTCATTCATCCTCACGTTTCAGATAAACTGCACCACTTCGAGAAAATCCGCTCAGATGCGACACTTCACTTGCCATACGACTACAAGAGCGCTACACACCCCGCCTGGCAATTCTGGCGGCACCTGGGCAGGACTGGTATCTCCACAGTCGCCACTTATAAGGAGAAGGTATGCTGTACTATGTTCTCCGACTTGGGCGCCGACTTCATAAAAATATTGGGAGGGCTAGGGCGTTTTCTTTTGTTTTTTTTCCTAATATTTTCGCCCACGGCTTCGCCCGCGTGGATATCGTTTCTGTTAATATCGTTGACAGTGCGCGAGCCGCAAGCGGCACCAGTATTTTAGTATAAAATATTGGGGGGGGGGCTCAGCCCCGCTGATAATGTCACTGGGGGGGCTCTGGCACCCCCAAGCCCTTTGGATTCGGCGCTAGTGCTCTCACGCCAAAATTCCGTAAGAAAGCAGCATCGCTGTTAACACGTACGGGGCGGCGCCAACATTCTCCTAAGCGTGATAGGGGAACGGTGGGACTCCCCTATTATAAATTATTTGGTTGGCTTGGTTATCGGAGGAAACTAATGTGTGGTTTCTTTTGACATTAACAGCCTCCGTAGCCGCTTGTCCGCTCGTTTCACGTCAGGAGGTCGCGGGATCGATTCCCGGCTGAGTCCAACTTTGTAGGGGGGTCCAAATTTGTACGACTCGGTTTGGTTGGTGGTAGGGCATTTTCTGAGCCCGCCTGGCTAGCTACCACCATCTTATTTAAGTCGTGCCGCTAAACATCAATGTTAACAGCATTGATGTGTTCCGGCATGAAGATAAGAAAGTCAGTTCAGACGAAATGACAAATCATTGAGGAGCTCCTAATAAAATCTAAGTTAGGTTAGTTAGGTTAGATTACTGGTGTAGATAGCCGGTTCCCCATTGCGTTGGGGATCTTGGTAAGCCCGCTTCCACCTTCGGCATCATCGTCACTTACCATCAGGTGCGATGACGCCAAGTGCTTACTAATTGAGGGTAAAAAAAAATACCCTGACCAAATCTTGTTTTATCAATATTAATATTTCCATACTGACATAATTTTAAGTACTGTAACTAACGCATATCATGGTCTACTTCGTCTTAAATAAAGAAAATTATTGTTATTTTATAATATGACTAAAAATTAGGATGACTGTTGTGTGTGACATTGATTTATGTCGTGTTATCACAGAACGAAAATAGTTCTTCAATCAAAGAAACTTATTTCAGTCAAGAGATTTCCAGTTTCCTATATAAGGAAAAAATAAATTACTCGGATTAAGACATAAAATGTTTCTAAGTTTATCATTTAAACGAACCAACTAAATACTCGAAACAATAGCATGTGGACTCTTTTTTTAAAAAGTATATTACTCATTCCAAGAGCGTAACGATTTTACATCACACAATTATCAATCAGGTGTAATTTGATACGTTCTTCGATTAAAATATATTATTTTTAGTTTCAACTTTTGTTGGTACTTAGATGGAGAAGCAGACGTTCTTGAATCAAGAGGTGTCGATTCTAAAGAGTGTAGCGGAATAAGCATGGGCCAGATGCCCCTCGGGAAAGTTAGGTTGATATTTTTACCATGACATCAGCTTCTCAAGAGAAACATTTCCCTAAGCTATCAAACCTCAGCACGCGCTAGTTTTTGAAATAAAATTTTTTAATTGATTTTTGAAAAAAATATTTTTTTCCCTTCCAACATAATTTTTTTTTGTGATCTTTTTGCAAACGCTAGATACAACAAAGAAGTATTAAACAAAGTACTTTTTAGTGTTTGCAGTGATTTATATATCGAAATACAAGAATTTAAAAATTTTCAAAAATTAAAATGTCACGAATTCTGTGCGACACCCTCACGATATTTTTTTTATAAATTACTCTTACTGTGCTCTATAACATATATTTTTTTCAAAATTTTAGTAAGGGTAGAACAGTGTTAGAAAAAATATTATTTCTCTTCATATATGAATATTAGAGCAGCGAAGTGAGTAATACTGCTCTGATTTTTAAATGTAATTTTAATAATAATATATATATAATACACCCAGACACAGAGCGAACAAATCTGCTCATCACAGCAATGTTTGCCCTGGGTGCGGACGAACCCCCGACCCTCAAGATCAGTAGTCAGGAGCGCTCACCATTAAGTCACCGAACCAGTTAAAAAAAATTGTTTGATTACATTTGTTTCCTGTGAATACCTAATCGTGCGCTCCAATACTCTGTGGCTCCAATACGCGACACGGCCAGAACGTACGGCGGCGGGGCGGGGCGGCGCGAGCGATAGATGTGGAACTTTCTTGACGCCAGCAGCGGCGAGATCGCTCGGTTTGCGGCGGGCGGTGTAGTGTGCGCGATGTCGATACTTCGACATTTTCACAGTTATTCTTACTAATAACCCTTATCACTGACTCAGTGATTTACACTCCAGACTATTGATCCGAGAGTGGTGGGCTCGATCCCAATCCAGGGCAAATATTTCTGCGATGATTTATTTTTATTACTGGCTAAAGAAGACCTACATCCATACTACAAACAAAACAAAAAGGCGATTTCGGCAACTACTGAAGAATTATGAAGATTAAAGTCGAAATCCGGAAGTGGAGACCATAACCGTGGGAGAGCCATGCTTCGGCACGAATGGGCCTGCTCGACCGGAGTGATACCACGGCCTCACAGTGAGTGAGGGCATCGGAGGCCCAACCTCCCCTCCCCCCCAATTCCTCCCATCCCCCAACCCATTTCAAAGGTCGGCAACGCACTTGTCACTCTTCTGGTATTGCGGGTGTCTATGGGCGGCGGTAATCGCTTACCATCAGGTGATCCGTCTGCTAGTTTGCCACGTATCACATAAAAAAGCGGCCAAGTGCGAGTCGGACTCGCCCATGAAGGGTTCCGTTCCGTTCCGGTTTACGATTTCTAACCAATTTAAAAAACGACTTACTAGATCTCGTTCAAACCAATTTTCGGTGGAAGTTTGCATGGTAGTTTACATCATATATATTTTTTTTAGTTTTATCATTCTCTTATTTAAGAAGTTAAGGGGGCGGGGGGACACACATTTTACCACTTTGGAAGTGTCTCTTGCGCAAACTATTCAGTTTAGAAAAAAGAAACATATTAGAAAACTCAATATCATTTTTGAAGACCTATCCATAGATACCCCACGTATGGGTTTGATGAAAAAAAATGTTGAGTTTCAGTTCTAAGTATGGGGAACCCCCAAAATTTATTGTTTTTATTTTTATTTTTGTGTGAAAATCTTAATGCGGTTCACAGAACTACTTACCAAGTTTCAACAGTATAGTTATTATAGTTTCGGAAAAAAGTGGCTGTGACATACGGATCTGATCTGAGGGTTGGGGGTTCGTCCGCACCCAGGGCAAACATTGCTGTGATGAGTAGATTTGTTCGCTCTGTGTCTGGGTGTATTATATCTATATTATTATTAAAATTACATTTAAAAATCAGAGCAGTATTACTCACTTCGCTGCTCTAATATTCATATATGTATAGAAATAATATTTTTTCTAACACTGTTCTACCCTTACTAAAATATTGAAAAAAATATATGTTATAGAGCACAGTAAGAGTAATTTATAAAAAAAATATCGTGAGGGTGTCGCACAGAATTCGTGACATTTTAATTTTTGAAAATTTTTAAATTCGTGTATTTCGATATATAAATCACTGCGAACACTAAAAAGTACTTTGTTTAATACTTCTTTGTTGTATCTAGCGTTTGCAAAAAGATCACAAAAAAAAATTATGTTGTAAGGGAAAAAAATATTTTTTTCAAAAATCAATTAAAAAAATTTATTTCAAAAACTAGCGCGTGCTGAGGTTTGATAGCTTAGGGAAATGTTTCTCTTGAGAAGCTGATGTCATGGTAAAAATATCAACCTAACTTTCCCGAGGGGCATCTGGCCCATGCTTATTCCGCTACACTCTTTGAAAAATTATGTTTGTTGAATTAAAATTTAAGGCTTTTTCTAAGATTACGATGATTTTCCGTCCAAATATTTATCTACATGACACCAATAACTTTATTTCTTGGATTTAATATGTTTCTATTTCATGGTAAGATTGACTATTACTCTCAGATAATTATCTGTTATTTAAGCTAAGATTTTTAAGTCTTTTGTATTAAAGTGAAAATTACTTGATATGAAAGATTCGTATATTTCAATTAAATTTTATAATTATTTAAAGAAAATTTTATTTTATACAGGATGTTAATTTGGTCGCAGATTTCCGATCTAGGGATTAAATTATTCAAAAACTGAAGAACTTCTCAAAAAATACTTTTAACACAAACTTTGACGGCTAGTACAACTAGTTTATGTTAAAAGTATTTTTTGCGAAGTTCTTCAGTTTTTTGAATAATTTAATCCCTAGATCGGAAGTCTGCGACCAAATTAACACCCTGTACTTATAAAATAACATTTTCTCTAAATAACTATAAACTATAAAATTAGTAAGTTGATTATTGTGCAGAGTGTTGAGTGAGAAGAAGAAGTTGTTCTATTTTTGGATAATATCACTACTAAATAGGAAGTCTGTAACAAAATTAACACTCTGTCTTAAAATATACAATTATTTTTCACAACAATTATCGTGTCTATATGATCAGCACTTTCAACTTGGCAAATACAGAATCTTTCACTTATATTTTTTCTAGGACTTGATAATTTTATAGTTAAAAGTACTTAAAAAAGTTCCAGTTTTTTATTTATTTATCAAAAATAATAAAACTTATACCTATAAACATAAGAAAGTAAGTATCTACGAAAGTATGCAATTCAAAGACTACCAAATCCACAGCCAGCAGTAAGCTTAAAATTAAAAAGATAAATTGTTGTTCCGTCAACTGAGCTAAGTGACATAGGCAACTGGTTACAATAATTACATAGAGATACCAACTTTACTTCTTCACTAATTTCGACGTGATATATTTTAAAATGGTTATTATAGCCACAGATTCGTAACTTGTAGCATGAAAATGATATCGACTTTAAATTATTGGTTTTGATGAAAAAAAATATTACAAAAAACTTTTAGAAAGATGGTTTCTCTACTTATTTTTCAACCTTATTATTGCCTTGTTTTGTTACAATTCTCAGTAGGACATTGTAATACATAGTTATTAATTTTATGAGCTAAATCAAGATTCTAGATGTAACACGTATTTTTAACATTTTTATTTTCTTTTGACACTCAGGACAATGCATTTCGATAGGTGCTTTTGAGTTAAAGTAAATGTCCAAAACAAAATTACGATTAAGATTAAAACAAATATAAATATACGCTAACTTGATGAGGGAAGCGTGCAGACAACAGTGACTTAACAATAAAAATTACTGCCAACAGATTTAGGATTTATATAGCATGAGCTGGCATAATGTCATAGCAAGTCGTAATACCGTAAATTTTGTACGATAAGGTACAAGTGTGACGTTGCTTTGGGTAATTTACATAAAAGACATGATTAATTTAAAAGAAGGTCGAATCCTTTTGTTTTTTGATGACATTGTCGATCTCCAGCGTTCTGAAAACGATTATTTTATTAACATAATATGATAAATTATCTAAATTCAATCAAATCGTAAAATAAAAGAGCATAATATGTATGAATTTATAATAGATTTTTAAATATTAAGGTAAAAATTGCTTACATGTTTTTGAACAATGAGTCCTTCTATAGATTCTGAACTTAAAAATTTTATTTTTCTTGGCAGTCTTCTCTGGGGTGGAACTAAGTAGTCCAGTTGTACAGGGTAATTTGAAGAGTGATTTTTATCTGAAATCAATTAAATTAAATATAATAAAAAATACCCTGAGACAAGGAGCCCTTGGCAATATTGTAAGTAGCACTGTCAAGGGCTTCCATGCTCCCTCATCTATATAATTATCTACCAAGTAGGTAGGTAGACGACATTAAAAAATAAAAACAAAACAAAGACGACAAAAAGGAAATGACAAAAGTACGAAAAGACAAAAGAGAATCAAAAAGTTTAAAATATGTTAGATTCTCACCATGGTCTTCAATGTTTCCAATATTTGTAATGCATTTTCATTTGTAAGTTGACTTTGCTTCAACTTTAGGAGCTTGACAAACAAGGGTTCCCAATATTTATAAAAAAACAAAACCTGTTCTTTGTACAAAGATAAATCTGAAATAACATTATTAAACTTACATAGGTTTGATCATAGTTCATAAGAAAATCAAAATTTAAAACTCTTCATACATAATCAGTCCTGATGGATGTATAAATCTTTGGTCATCACAGGGTGCATGCAAACTGGGTAGGTATACTAACCCCTTCACTACAGTAGCAGTTTAAGAATATCCTGTATTCTGTATATTCAGACACACTTTTTGTAACAACGCGTGTATAGTGTTTATTACCAACATAATATATGACCTTTCACATTTTTATTCGTGAACTGTTGAAAGTTTTGAATTGGTATTTCAGCATTTTTTTTCATTTAGTTACCACCTCTTCCCAAGGCTCGTTATTTGTATTCAGCCATAATACATATTCTGATGTATCTGAAATTACATAAGTTGCATTAATAAAGTCAAAGAGTTGATAGACAGTTTACATTGAGCTGTGTTTAACTGTACTAATATAATTTAGTTGATTAAATTCTCACAAGTTCAGAGGTTTCATCACTTTTAGCATTTTTTTTTTTGATAATTTAAAAGTCAAATATTGTGCAGCAGCTGATGACTTATGATTATGATTGGCCGTCATACGCTATACAGCAGTCAGGTTTGACTACAGCCTGGCTTCATCCAGGGGGAGTGATGCACTAACAACTAGCTACATAACGATGGAACGGTTTCTTCGAAGTCAGCTCAGATGTATGACCAGGAATTTACTTGAGTATAAAACTGCAGTCCAGACACTGCAACACAGTCCGTGCAGTATGATGCTCTTGCTCCACCTGGGTCTTATTGCGCTAATACCGTATTCGTCCTGCTCGTGGTTCTGCCTTGATAGCATGGTTCTATCTCCGTTGGAGCAAGACAAATACATCATAAGCAGGACAATTTACGCGCTAGGACGCAGGTGGAGCAGAAGCATGACTGCATAACTTCCACTGCAAGTGGATGGACAGCTGTCTCAAAGCTCAGGAGGCCACGTCCCCGCAGATACGATAGCTTGGTTAGGGTGTAGAGTAAAAAAGGGGCCCAATGATGAAAATCAAAAATATTAAGCATACCAGTAACCAGCGGAGTAGGTAGCTTTTTAATCAGTAACTGGACTTACCGCGAAATCTTTCAATTACATCTTGGGGAGTATCCCACGACGCAAGCAGTGTATTTAGAAGTCTCATCCATTTTCTTCAGTGAGGGTTCTTCAATTCACAATTCACTTCAATCTATCAATTATTAAACTAATAACAAACTATTACATGACAAATCAAGTTTACCGCCTTGGACGGACGAAAAGCGCGCGATGCAGAGTAAAGGGTTGCCAGTTATTTTATCTTATTTTACCCATTTTTTATTTTGACTTCAAAACTCTATTTTTTACCAGCATAGGGCATAGCCAAAAGGATGGGTTATTATACGTTATCTCATACTCTATGTACGTATGAATGAGGAAGAAATCGTTCATTGCCCGCGGCAGCTGAATCTACTGAACAAATTTTGGTAAATGAGATGTTGAGATCGAAAGTTCCTACCTAGGCTTTAAACATACAGGTGTTTAAAAAGTGCATTTGAAATTTGGTAATAATAGTGACTCATGAAACTAAACAACTTTCTCCAAGGAACCTATACTCAGTTCGCAAAAAAATTTTGCACTTCTCATACAAAATTGGCGGATTGGTTGATCAATTAGTACGACGAGTCAAAAATATTTTTTGCGAATTGAATATAGGTTCCTTGAGGTAAGTTGTTCAGTTTCAAGATTCGAAGCCGTGGTCAAAATTTTTTCACGTATATCATAAGGACCCTATATATCATCACTGTGAGTGAATTTCAGAATGGTGGAAGGTAAGCGTCATAATGTAAAACCATGAACCCAAAATTTACTCAACGAAATCCTGATAAAAGCGAAGATGGCTTGATTAGTGGGACAGGTTTGACGATCAATGGAAGGAGGTGGCTCGGGATAGAGATGCGTGGTGAAATCGAGGGGATGGCTTTGCTCAGCAGTGGGATAGTGTAGGCTAGTGAAAAAAAAATGAAAAATCATATGGACAGAGCTCGGCTCATTCTTGATATTATCCGGTAGATCTATTTGCACTTTTAACATTTTGCTCTTTTAACATATTTTTGAACACTTAATCATTTTGCGCTTTTAATTACTATTTAAAAACAGGCGCAGCGAAAATGTGTTTTATATGTAGTTAAAAGTTTTACCTCTGTCAATATTCAGGTATTGTTTAATAAATAAAAAAAATAACCTTTAATAATTTAGTTATTATGAGAATTAAAAGGAAAAATATATAATTAATTTACATTTGTTTAATCAAAAATCCCGAACAACGTGGAGGTAACGGGGACAGTACAACATCTACGGAAAACTGCTGTCATCGACACAGAACTATCCAGACTGAACATCGCCTGTTGCGCTTTTTAAGAGACCAGTCTCCTAGATGAAGGATCTTTGCGAGAGGCTTCTTACACATTTTTTTTTATGTCATAGGTGGCAAACGTGCATGCGGTTCACAAGCGATTTTTCTGGAAGGGCAAAGATCCCGCTGCCGTGCGTGAGCACAGAGTTGGCTTCGCTGTCAGAAACGACTTACTGAAGTCCATCGAACACCCTCGTGGCATATCGAAACGTGTAATGGTGTTGGGTTTAAAAAGCAGTTGCAGTTTTGTCACGACAATATCCGCCTATGCTCCAACACTTACATCAACCGATAAAACTAAAAAGCAGTTCTTTGACCAACTGGCTGACGTGATAGCGGGCGTGAATTCCAGTGATCACCTGTTGATTTTGGCCGATTTCAATGCCCGATAACTCAGCATGGCCTGAATATATTGGTGACCACGGCGTTGGCAAACTAAACGATAAAGGCCAACGCGATTTTTACTGGAATTTCGCTCTAAACATCTGCTGTGCATAACCAATACCTACTTTAAAGGCAAATTATCGCGAAAAGTTTACTGGAAGCACCCGCGTTCAGGACACTGGCATCAACTGGATCTATCCCTTACCAGGAAAAGGGACTTCCGCGAAATTCTCCATACGCGATACTTTCACGGTGCCGATTGCGACACCGATCACTCGTTGGTGGTGAAGAGCGTCAGTTTCACTCACAATAATATCCATTCGTACGAACCACCCGGCAGGAAGAAATTTAACTTTAATCATGCAGGTCCAAAAGTTTGAGGAAATGGTAAGAAGTGAAACAGCGCATCAGTTACAGAGGAGTGGAACAAAGTTAGAAAACTCCTAACAGACACGGCAGGTATGGCTTTCGGATACCAGGAGAACAGAAATCAGGACTGGTTTGCCGAAAACCTTGAGCATTTATTTATAACCTTTGCTCGACATAAAACGTAAAGCTGCTCTGAATCACCGCATTAACCCCGGTCTCGATACGCAGCAAGAGCTTCGAGAGGCCAAAGCAGCTCTTCAGCGAAGCATACGTTACTATGCTAACCCGTATTGGACTGGGCTTTATCGTAGGATACAGTCGTGTGCAGATACCGGGAATCTAAGCATAAAGCGGGCTATAGAGCCTATAAAGGAAGGAAACAAACAGCCCCTCTAAAGGAAGTGGATGGTACGGTTATCAGTGACAACCGTCGCAAAATGGAACGCTGGATAGAGCGCTATACCAGTCTCTACTGTCGGAGGCTGTCGAAAGTATGCCCAAATTGGCTACCTGGATCGAGCTAGATGACTAACCTACCGTTGAGGAACTATACCAGGCTGTTGAGCAGATGAAACGCGGCAAGAGTCCTGGCAGTATCGGCACCCAAGCCGATATAGTAAATCTCAAGTGCTTATTGCCAATCCTGCACAATCTGCTGTGCAAGTGCTGGGAAACGGGGCAAGATGGAAAGGTGACCGCGGCAATTGTAACTGTCACCGTGGAATTTCTGTTCTAAGCATAGTCGGAGAGTTATTTGGACGTCCTATCTTAGTATGGCTCCAAAAGCTTGCTGGACACGTTTATCCTGAGGTTCAGTGCGGTTTCCACCCCCAGCGCTCCACAGTAGACATGATTTTCACACTTCGTCATTTCCAGGAGGAGTATAGAGAGCAGAAAACCCGCTATTCATGGCATTCGTGGACCTCAACAAGGCCTTCGATGCCGTGAGCAGAGAGGGCTTGTATACTGCCATTGAACGCATTGGGTGTCTACCGAAATTCTTGAGCCTTGTGAAATTGCTTCACGAGGAAATGAAAGGCATAGCAAGACAGCAGTCTTTGACGGTGAAACATATGAGCCGTTCGACATGCGTAGAGGTGTTCGTCAAGGCTGCGTATTAGCTCCTACCCTGTTTGGTATTTTATTTTCGATGCTTAAAGATAAAGAAACATTTATTTAACAAACAACACACAAAAAAGAGAAAATAACTTAAGAAAAACAAGCACAGTCAAAAGAATAACACAAACAAACAATGCTTCTGAAAACTGCTTTCGGCGAAGACCAGCAGGCTATTCACCTATATCCGACGGCCGGCGGAAAGCTTTTTAATATCTCCCTACTCAAATTTTAGAGGAACCGTGAACATCTTTTCGTTGACAGCCTTTTGTTTGCTGACGATGCAGCCTTCATTGCGAGTACGGCGAGCGAGCTCCAGTGTATCATGGACAAATTTTCCCAAGCCGTTGCTTTGTTCTCCATGTCCATTAACGCCAAAAGACGGTAGTGCTTTTTCAAGGTTGTGAAAATCCGCAAGCTATTTTGCTGACAAGTCTTGTTACCTTGGATCGACCGTGTCAAACAATCTCTCGCTCGATGTGGAGATCGACATTCGTATTGGCAAAGCAGCGACCACGTTTGGGTAGCTGAGTGCAAGAGTATGGGACAACAAGCATCTTACAGTAAGACCAAGATGGGTGTTTATTAGTCTTGCGTACTCAGCATACTCTTGTAGTTATGCAGTTGCGCACGCGCAAAGAAACGTTGGGAGACCGCTATTGCGCTTCAAGGACTGTGTGAAGCGTGACATGATAGCGTTTAATATTGATCACAAAGGAAAATCTTGCTGAGGACAGAGATAAATGGCGCAAACGCGTGGACAACTTGTGCGACGAAGCCTGTTTTGAGGTTTTGACCGACAAGAGAAATCGCAGACATCAAACCGCTGCTAATCCGTCGACTTCCACTAACTTCCCTTACCATAGCTGTGGTAGACTATGCAGATCTCATATCGGGCTGTATAGTCGCCAAAAGCAGTACATCCGCAACACTGACTAAATCGTCTGCCATAGACGACCAAATATTAATTTAAATATTCGGAAAATCAAAGTTTTTAAATATTTTTTTCAGAATTAAGTCTTTTTTACAATTAAGAATAAAAAAGTATTCTAAATATTTACGAAGATTTGCAACCGTAAATGCTGAATTTACCAGGTACTCAGGGAGAGTTTTTATAATGGCAACACTTACATACTGGCAAGAAAGATTTGAATGTAATTATTTCGTTTAAGAGTGTCTGTTTCTTGACCGGAAAACGAATACATGATACAGTTTTAATTTAAAATCTACACATAAATGTAATATTGAGACAAGAAAGTTTAAGTTCTTGATGCAATACACATAGCTATTTTTAGTTCTAGCTTCAAAAATCTTGAATGAAGCCAAACTCGATGATATTATAAAAAATATGTTTTCATCTGACAATGCCAGCATCCTCCAAGAAAGATTACTGTAGTTCTTAATTTATATAGATTGCAATAGTTTCATTCAAATTATAATTCTTGGATCAAGTGGGGATTACCAAGACTTTTCACTTTTACGCTAAAAATGAGTAACATTTTTATGTAAGCAATTCTTTTTTACTTCAATACTTCATTTTGTACTAACAATTTTTCAAAATCTATGAAAAAAATTATAATTCTTTAAGGATGTCTTAGTATCAATTTAAGCCAAGTAAATTATTTTCGATTAAGATATTTATAATTTGATTTGAAAAACATGGTGCAAGACATATTTGCGTCTTAAATCTTTTCTATCTGTGTAGGGAGTTGAAAAGCGTCGGTGTCTCCATGGACGGTAGTGACTTCGACCTTCTAACCGGTCTCGGGTTCAAATCCTGGCCAATGTATCAATGAATTTTTCGAAACTTACATGCATACAGATGCTTACAGATTACTTCTTCGACGTTTCTTCTCGCTCCGCTAACACTTCCCGAAACGTTGAGTGTACAAGTTCCGCGTGGTAGGAACTTTGTACTAGGTAGAAAAAAAGACGATTTAAAAGTATGCGTACAGCATCTACTTAAGGCGCTAAGTATAGCCAAATCGCAATATTCAATTCAAATTCTTGAAATAATGGTTAAAGCTATCACCATGGCAAAAATATAAAACATACTTGAAACAATAAAAAACAAATTGTATTGAACAGAATCATTAAAATCACAGAAACTTTGATGAAAAAAAATATCCTGTAAACCCTGTATTTTGGATTAATTGCAAATTCTCTCGGAAACACAATATTTGTTTATGTTGAAACCAACACACAAAAATCGGCCAATTTAATACCTTCAATTTGTATTGAACGGATTTTTTTTAACTTATTTGAAAGCCAAGAAAAGTAATAAAAACATCGAAATCTCGAGAATTTTGCGTTCGGCCTTGACGTAACCGCCGCGACGGTACCCACACTGATCTGAACTTAAAATGATTGGCGTTACCGTCGATATTAAATTATCATGCATCAACCTGCTCAGATTGAGTATACTTCCCGCCTTAAATAAAAAATATTTTGACTGACTTTGCTTTAACGTTTAAAGAAAACATAGTGAGTAAACCTGCACATCTGATTATAAGATGCGTGTGATGGTCGCGTTACACACGTCCATGGCTGTAAATATACGTAAATGCCCTACAGATGATGCAAAGTGCAACACTAGGCAACTGCCATCTATTCTGTGATAGTACGGTTAAATTTATTTATTTATTTTATTACGAATGAAAAATAATCCACACCAGACAATGATGACAATTAATAATAATAATAACCGGGTGTGCAAGGCGTTGCTTGCGCTGTAGAAGACTGTTAGATCCAGGGACGCTGCTCTAGTAAAACCACTGTTTTCTTGTTGAATTCTACGGTATATTGCAATTTCACATGTGTACACGATGATATTTTTAGATCAAGTTGAGGAAACCAAAGTAATAATAATAAACAAAGTGTTGCCACTTCCTTAATGTTGCTAACACCGGAACAAACCACACACGGTCATCTGGCCCTAAACCAGGATTCCCTATACTATGGGAACCAGAGACTGATATAATATGATACATACACATATACGTTATAAAAAAACAAAAAACACCTGCATTTTCCAGGACCCAGACGGCTCCATAATGAAGAAGCTTGGTCAGAACCAGCAGCTCCTCTCAGACCTGGATCTGGTGAAGATCAACAGCATCTACGGCGTCAAGTGCTTCAAGCAGCCTCCCAAGGATGACACGTTGAGGCGAAAAGTCAAGCATTAGAATTAAGAGTAAAATAAAATTAAAATATAGAAAAATGGCAACTCTATTTTTTTTCTGTGTAATCTCTCTGTAGCCGCAGTATAAGCTGTTTTCGAATACCGTAATATGTATAATAGTTAGCGCATACGCATAAAGCCAGCAAGCGTACACAATAAAAATGGTCTTTATTTCTTAAACTTAAGAGGCACTATTTTTTTGCACTAAATAAAACTTTAAAAAATATATTTTGTGTACGCTACCATCACGGATACTATTCTCCCTTTCGCTTATTTTTTATTTTTGCACGAAGTGGTGATCGGCTTGCGCGGTCGCATCGATCACACAAGTGACCATAGACACGGCCATAACCTGGATGGGTTTAGCTTCCATACTCCGCAATATAGGCATAGGTGGTTTAAAAGCTTCTATCTCACTGGGGCGACTTGCCCCACAACCTCCACCAGTCTTGACTTGGCCACCACATGTGGCCTAACCTTCTCAAGCTATGCACAGTGTGAGATTTGACCTTAGTTGCGGACACCCTAGTTTTATGTGTTTTTTTGAAAACTTATATTTACACAAAACTCCTGTTAAAACTCCCATTGCTGTATCTGTCATAGTTTTAGAGAAATTCAGAAAATCGAGAAAATTCCATAGAAACCATAGAAACACATTATCTTCTTTCTTTTTATTGGTTTTTCAATAAATATTTCATGGTGTGATAGTGAATATACTATCACAAAAATCACTTCAAATCCATAAAAACTTAAAATATTTCGCTGTTCTAGGCAAAAAGTTACTTTTTCTATGATTTCATTATAATTTTTTTTCTCGTAATTTTCTACATGGTCGCATTTTTTTTCGGAACGTATATGTTAATTACATTATTAGCTACTATCATAAAAAAAAACAGATGCGACAGATACACGATAACGGAAATACTGAATTTCAAAATTTTAACTTAGGGTTGCCACTCCCAAGCGCCTACCAGTTTGCGACATGCAATATTTTTAAACAAACTTTGTATATCATATGACCTGTAGGCATTTGAATCTTGTGAAAAACAAGTTTCAGTTGGCCGCGTAATCCACTAGTACTATTTCTAAAGCATTACTACCTACTATAAAGCCATTGTAGAAGAAGGCAGTATTAGTGATCGTTATCTGAACATGGATATGCCTCAGAATTCCGCAAAGAATTAAATTTATTTATTTAATTAAAGTGTTTTTTTTTATTAGGAACTATTTTAGAAATTCATATTTTAAATTCTTCAGCTTTATGCACATATTGTATGGGTCCTAAAGCCATACCTTTCCCTCGCGGGTGAGGTGAGGACTAAGTAAGTGGTAAATGGTAGTAGTGGCTATTAGCAGTTAGGCGAATATAGGCTGAAAATAATCTTTTGGAGTCTTAATAAAATAATTTGACACTGCAAATATTTTTGAGTAACAGAAATAAAATGATCAATTATAATAAAATAAAAAGCGGTCAAGTGCGTTTCGGGCCACGGGCAGTGTAGGGTTCCGTAGTACTTCGAGGTACACTGCTTCAAGGCACAAAGTACGTCTATTTTGAGTTCAAGCGGTAAAACTTCCCGTCTTACAAAATTGACTAATACTGTGATAGTTTTCCTTTTAACTTCGTTATATATACTACTGCCCTGAATTTTTTCACATTTCTAGAAACAACCGTTTAGCTGGCAGAGGCGGGGGGGACATGACTTTAACAAAAAAAAAAACACTTTAAAGCTTAATATTTCGAAAACGGATCCTTGAATCGAAAAATGGTTGTTCAAACCTATCCAACGACACCCCACACTATGGGATAGTCGATAAAAAAACCCACCTCACGTGTAGCGGAGGTACTCTGAAAAAAATTGTTTTTTAAGATTTTATTTACCACTTTGTCGGCGTGATCAATATACATATCCGTGCCAAATTACAGCTCTCTAATACTAAAAGCCTCTGAGCTAAGCCGCGGACAGACAGATAGACAGACAGACGGACATGGCGAAACTACATATCAGGGTTCCTTGTAGCTTACGGAACCCTAAAAATGGCGAAGTAACATCTGAAATTGCAAGTCTTACACGTTTTTGCTTGTTATTTTTTGATAAATCTCGACCTCCGAATATTTTTTTTGCAAACATTGCAAATATCTCGGAAACGGTAAAAGCAGGGTTCGTAAATATCCGATATTTATAATAAATATCAAAATATCAGATATTTTTGATAAAATATATCCGATATTTTCGATATCTTTGATATTTTTGATATTTATCAAAATTACATACTAATTTCAATTTCTTACTTTAATACATGATTTTTGAAATATCTTAATTTAAAATGTAGGTATATGTTTGATAATTTGAAGATTTTTATTAAAATAACATTCAAATTTTATACTCTGATATGTTTTTTCGAAATAACTGAATCTAAAATGTATATTTTATTTTTGCAAATTTGAAGATAGTTAATTAAACTAAACTCATTTATTTATTATTGTGATAATCATATCTTTATTCTTTGCATTTGGCACTTTCATTCGTAAGAAGCAGCTCTTAGAAGCTAGGAAAATATAAATATCAATATTGATATATATCAAGCATAAATATCAATTGATATATATCATGATATATATCCGATATATATCAATTGATATATATCATGCGAACCCTGGGTAAAAGATATCGAAAATCTGACAGAAATTTTGAAAAGCTTAACTGAAAGCATGTAATACATGAGGGGCATATTGACTATGAAAAAAATGGCGGATCTCATTTTTTTTTCGATTTCCCATATAAATTCTTGATTCACTTTACGGATTTAGTACGGGAAAGTAAAATTTAAATTAAAAAAATAAATAGCATTGTGATACACAATCCAAAATAACCCTGTATATAAAAAAATATATATATTTAGCTCGCTCCAAGACAAGGGTTCGTTTTCGTTAAATCTTGAACTCCGATTATTTTTTAGCAAAAATTGCAAATATCTCGGAAACGGTAAAAGATATCGAAAATCTGACAGAAATTTTGAAAAGCTTAATCAAAAGCATGTAATACATGAGGCACATATTGACTATGAAAAAAATGGCAAATCTTAATATTTATTCAGTTTCCCATACTAATTCTTGATTTACTTTACGGATTTAGTACGGGAAACTAAAATTTAAATTCAAAAATAGCGTTATGGTACATGATGATGTTTACAAAGCGGCTAACCCGTCTGTAAAAGACTAATTCTGCAATTTGGCTACGTTATGTGCATATAAAAAAATCTTTCAATTTACGCAGCTCGCTCTAAGACAAGGTTTTTTTTTGTTAAATCTCGACCTATATTATTTTTTTAGCGAACATTACAAATATCTCAGAAACGGTAAAAGGAATGGAATATCTGACAGAAATTAACCAAAAGCATGTAATACATGAGACGCATATTGACTAAGAAGAAAATGGCCGATCTCTTTTTTTTTCAGTTTCCCGTACAAATTCTTGATTCGCTATTCAGATTTAGTATGGGAAACTAAAAAAGGGTAGATCAGATTTTAAAAAATGTAAAAACAGTAAAAATCTGTTTAATAAATGTTTATTTTTATAATAAAGAAAAAGTTCGACCCACACAAAAAAATCAGCTGTAAAGCTCAGGGCCATTTTGAGTGAATTCAATTTCATTTATAAGGTTTAAAAATAATTTCCAAGAAATGTTTATTGTTATGTTTCTGGAATAACATAAAAAGGGCAACTTTGAATAGAAACAACTATGGAGTTCCATAGTATATGGATGTAATAGACAGTGAGAGTTTTATTTCATGCTTAGAATACCAAGTCCTATTGACTGGCAGTGAGAAGTAAAATGTCTGGTTTGACGGTCATTTTACACACTGTGGATAGGTACTAGGGTTATAAGGGGTTGATACAAAAGATCCCTTTGGGTTGAAGTGTCGCTGTTTAGGCAGCCCCCAATCAACAAGATAAGATAAGATCCAACAAAATAGTTTTATTGTTGTGTCAACCCTATTTCCATAGAAATCTAAAAAAAACATAGAAACTCTATATCTCCAACATCGCGCAAGCTAGGTATATAGATTTTTGTTACGAAGTAATAGGAACATTACTTTAATGTATTTTTGTTAAAAAAAATGCGACAATAATATGGTTAATTTTATATATATTTTTTTTTCAAAATATTCAAATTATTTTTTTTCTCTCGTTCTTCTGCAGTGAGGCTCTTGTAATTTTCAAACTTAAAGCAATTTAAACTGGTAAATAGTTAAAAAAATAATACAAAGGTAAAATTCACTTTTTCTCGGAAAAAATTAATAAAAAAGTTTTTCATGAAAATTAATGACTTAAGTAAAAAAATATATATCTCCAAAATTAATTGAAATTTTTAAATATTTGTTGGTTTTTATGGTTTAGGATAACTAAACCTTCTCAAATCGAACATAAAACGAGGGTGTCCGCAACCAAGGTCAAATCTCACACTGTGCTATGGGAAAGACCCGTGCAAAAAGGTGACAATTCTTGAATATACTGTCACAGAAAAACTCCACGAGCAACCAGCCATTCTGATGCTGACGACGCTATGGGCACAGAGTTTCTTATAAAAACTTTGCTATAAAACTTCTTTGCTCTGATGTATTGGGGTTGCTTTGGGGAACTTTGTTTGATAAAAACGCTGGCATCGTTGCACAATACACATAATAGTTACGAAACTATACTAGTTTGGCGAACAAATAAAAAACCAAGATAACCAAAAATCAAATTTAAATATATTTTATCAAACTAAAGAAAAAGTGTTACAAATAACGAATTGACAATAAAAATGGCGTCTTAACAGGCCTCAGTCTGTAGTCTTGAAATCCTTTGGTAGGCCGATATCGCTCTTTGTAATAATGTCGTATATGGAAATATCGTCTTTATACTGTCGGCGTCTCACTATACATTTATCGGCGAAGATCATAACACTTACGGCTGGAATAGATTAATTAGGATTATACAAATTCGGCAACCGCCGCGCCGTCTCTACCTTGTGGATAGAACGGTCAAAAATGTGTCACACGATTATGAATGTATTCTTATAAGAAGAGTGTTGTGGCTATGGGCGATACGCGCTCTTCAGGGTGGAATTGAAATTCGAGGGACAAAACTGTATAATTTTTAATGATTTTATAAATCAAGCGAAACGATGGCTTTGAATTACACTGTCTAGATCAGGGATGCTCAGACTTATTGGGACCAGGGGCCACTTGAACAGATTACGAGATAAAGGCGGGCCGCAATCTAAAAAACAACAATTATCTCAAAACTACATTTAAAAAAAAGTTTTATGTATAAATCTTTACGCAATCTTCTGCATGTCTCTCTACTATTATAATTAATAAGGTAAAAGAATGAACAATCTTACTTGTATAAAAAGCCGCAACTGAAGAGAGCGCGAAATTTTTTAATTTACCGAATTAAAAACTTCATATTCTACGCATTTTTAGGAAGTATTAGTTAAATATGACACATTTTTTGCACACCAGTAATTTAAGAGGAAGCAGAGTTTACTGTTCCATTTATAAAAAAGACGCGAGCGAAGCGAGCGCGGAGATTTCAAATATATCAAATTAAAAACTCAGTTTACCTTCAACTTTAAGAAGTTTTATCAATTTTATTCCAACAATTCCTTTGCATATCCCTCCAGTAATTAATCTTTCTTGTTTATAGATACATTACATATTATAAGACAGTGCGAGCGACTTCTTACACTAAATAAAAGAATCTAGGGCGCTGTTTAGCCCAAAAAGGCGCGAGCGGAGCAAGCACCAAATTAGGTTCGTCAATTTGTCGTGCAAGATTTGGGGGGCATGACCCCTGTGACCTCCCCTCTCGGATCGCGGCTGGGTCGCTGGCGGGCCGCACGTACATCAACGGTTTGTGCATCCATGATCTAGATGGTACAAGTATTGCTGTTACTGAACGCAACAGACCCATCTAAGCTAACAGCAATTTTTAATAATAAAAAAACCGTGATGGGGACGTTTATGTTATTGTACTAAATATGTCGGTCAACAGCTTTTATGTAACACTAGCTTTGGCCCGCGACTTCGTCTGCATGGACTGCAGAATTGGGATCAGAGAGAAATAAAATGTTAAGGCAGCGCCTTAGTAGTTACAAAGTAAAACTTTCAGTTTTTAGTAATTCCTCCGGGAACCCTTGAGTTTTACGGGATAAATGTATCCTGTATAAATGTTAGTCGAGTGCTTTATCTATCTACCTACCAAATTAGTTTCGGCGTGTAAGTGGAACGAAGAAACAAACAAACATCCATACTTTCGCATTTATAATATTAGTAAGAAGTATTGAGTTACTGGGTGTCACGTAAACAACAACAATAGTTGATGAGTTACTTACTGGGTCGCTCAACAGCTATTACGGATAACCTCTCGATTTTGTGCTCTTCTTTCCATCGGAAGAACATTTTCCTTATAACAGCCATGACTAAAGCTATCATGAAGATGCTTAGACCGAATAATAGCGAATACAATGCCATTCCTAATCGTGCGACGAATTATCGAATTTATAAGTAATAGATACATTTTTGTATAATTATTATAAAACTCTGTAGAAAACTGGCGACGCTGTCATGAATACTATTTCAAAATGATGTCGCAAAACATCTGCTGAAAGTCATGGGAAAATGTTTCCTTAATCATAAATAGCAAAAAAGATTGTATAACCTATTTGATCCTAATAGATCTTTTTGCGCAACGGTGTTCGATCTCGGGGACCTTTGTGAACTTTCTCAGTATAAAAAGTCCTTGCAGAAAAATGACTACTTATCTTTTTTTGTTTGCACTCTCTTTCCACTGATTCGAGGCGGTTTTTATGTACAGGTACTTTCTTAATCCAACCCCTCTTATCCGAAGAGAATCTAAACACTACGCACTCTTGTCTTTCATCTAAAAGCTAAAAAAATACATAATTGCCGAAATCTTTTTTATAACGTTTATCTTTGTCATTGCATTGCATAAGATACTAAATCTATCTACAGTATCATTGCTTCATCGAAATTATGAAGATACCTAAAAATTACGATTAGGAAAACTTCTTAGAACTTCTTAGAAGAATGCAAGGTAAAAAAACATGCCACAGTAAAATACCTAATACAGTTTTAAAAAATTAAAGAAAAAAACCGCGCACATTCTTCGTGTATGTGAAAACTTTTTCACGAAAACAAGATCGTTTCAAAAGTTTATTTTTTGTGCATAATGTTATCAAGTTTGCATCGTTTGACACAACATAATCCAGAAAATGAGTTTTGACGAATACGGTAAGTCCATTTTCTTAATATTTAACAAGGTTGTTAATCTGTAATTCTATATTCAAAGCGATAATTTGCTGTTTGTACTCATGTTGGATTTCATGAGTTTCATTAGAATAATTTGAGTATTAAATACTTAGTAGGTCCAGTCCAGTATTTAAACTTTTATAATTTAAGAATTAAGAATGTAGTTATAACAAAATCAGGGAAAACTTTACAGGGTGTAACAGAAAGGTGTGATAATACTTCAAGGTTGGCTTTTACCCATCAAACTGAACAACTTTTGTTCTACAACTTTCTTGAAATTGAAATATTAATCTTTATTGATTAAACTTTAAAATAAATATAGTCGAAACGTTAAAAAAACAAAAATCAGACTTCTGTGAATCAAAATATTAAAAAAGTCCTTTAGGCCTTATTGGGAGACCCATGCCGCAATAAGGCCTTTCATACTAAAAGAAAGAAAAAACAATCATTAAACTTCAGTTACTAAAACATATCAACGTAATATTATTTAAATTTAGTAAGAGCCTTTAGTAATCATATTTGGGCGTTATAATCAGTCTTGATAATCGTCTCAACATATTATCCTTCCTTTCTTCATTTTCTTCAAGCAATCTCCTGAACAGTAAATTTTTTTATCAGCAGGGGTTGAGCCAACACACAGCTCATGATTCCTACCAGATATTACAAGCAAGGCATTGCCGCATGTTATCCATTCGATATTATTTGCACTTGTATTATTTTGATAGGCTTTATTTGGACCTGTCGTATGTGTAAGAAAACAAAATATTACAGCAAATACATAGAAAAAATGGCGTAAAAATGCTTATGTAGGGGTTACTAAACTTTTAAACTAAATAACACACAAAAAAAATCTAGGCATGCGTGCAAAATAAATACAAAAAAATAAAAAAAATCAAAATCAAAATACTTACATCATTTACCCGTAGAAATTTTATAAAACAGGCGTACTCTCCGCGTCCCGACTGTTTTCGACTATGTACATATTCCGACATACTCGTGGTAAGCGGCGCTCGCTATTCTTGTATGTGTCAGATACATCCTTACGCACACCACTGTAAACTTTCGTGGTTATTTGAAATGTCTAAGCGGGAAATTTGAAACCTAGGCCTTATTGAGGCATAGGCTTTATTTGGGTCTCTTACCTTATATTGACTGACTCGATGGCCCAGTGGTTAGTGATCCTGACTACTGATCCGAGAGTACCATGGCATGATAAGTAGGCAGCTGGGTGAGCTTCTTATAATAGGCTTCGATCAATATCAAATCAAAAGGCTTTCAAATTAATAACTAGGTTCCGCTCGCGACTTCGTCTGCGTAGACTTCAAAATTGAGTCCAGATAGAAATAAAACGTTAAGGCAGCGTCATGCACCTTGTGGCGAAGTATAATTTTCAGTTTTTAGCCATTACTCCGGGAAACCTAGAGATTTCTGGGATAAAAAGTATCCTATGTGTTAGCCGAGTGCTTCATCTATCTACCTACTAAGTTCAGTAGTTTCGGCGTGAAAGTGGAACAAACAAAAAACATCCATACTTTCGCATTTATAATATTAGTGAGATAATATCAGGGACAATCACACACGGTCATCTGGCCCCAAACTAGGATTCCCTGTATTGGGAACCAGAGACTGAAAAACATACGCATATACGTTTTTTAAATACAAACATTTAGTTAAATATACCCAGGGTGTGAGTACGGAGATGACTGCTGAAAGGGATGTATGGAAGAAGAAAACATTTTGCGCCGACCCCAAATGATTGGGATAAGGGCAGGAGAATGATGATGATTTAGTTAAATATACCCAGTCACAGAGGAAACAAATCTGCTCATCACAGAAATGTTTGCCCTTTTGGGGATCGAACCTTTGACTCTCGGGTCAGTAGTCAGGAGAGCTAACTGAAACACCGAGTCAGACTTATTTGTTATTGACTTATTTATACTGAATTATTTGTTTCAGTTAATCACATTGCCCAAAAATATCGCCTTGCTACCGCCATAGCTGTTTTAAAAGTTAAACCAGCAAATAAATCAGTAGAAGAACACATTGCTGCATTAAAGAATAAAATAAGTGAGAACAATATGGACACTGATATTTTAAATATCTCTTTGGAAAGCGACGACTTTAATTTCGATGATGATATTACGATAAATGATGACAATGATCTTAAAGACAATGCAGCGATAGAATCTCTGAATGATAGTTTGACTATTCTGAAAGATATAAATATGAACATAGAATCAAATGAAAATGCAACGCACGAGGCGGACTCTGTAGAAAATTTAATATGTTTGTTAAAAGATGTTGATGGAAATGTAACAACGGTAGGTGTTTGTTTTGACAAGAAATGCAAAATCATCAGATTTTTTTAACCTACTTTAAAATTTACTTAAAAAAATATGCATTTTACAGGCTTCCAAGACTCTCGTCACCAATGGTATAACTCAAATAACTTTTTGTGAAAGTTCACAAACTCAAAGTATACTCAAAATAAATGCAACTGACGACAAAATGCAAGAAATAGATTTTAATATGACACAAAGAAATGAAACTCATGATTTAATCGTTGTAGACAAAAGTTCAGACGCTGCTACCGATGTGGTGAAATCGAAACAGGATAACAAATCCTACAAAAGTGACTTTGGTTGCCACCAATTTGATAATGAAACTTATTCTGAGCACATGGAAATAACTGAGCATTTTGTACAAAATAACAAAAAGCAAAGAGCAATGGCAGAAAACGTTTTAAAGAATATATGTAAAGAACCTAATGTAAGGATAGTAAATAAAACAGATATTTATAATGCAAACAATCAGTTTATAATGAATACTGTAAAACAAACAACAGTAGAAAATGAAAATAATATGGATGATAATGATATTTTGATTGAGACTCAACTTGTTGACCGAAACAATGATATGGCAAATAAAGTGTGTCAAAACTTAGAAAAAGTTAACGAAAATACAATAAATGACTCTCAGTCGACTATTTTGTACAGTTTGTACGGAAATACTCAAAACTTTACTCATGTTAGTCAATCACAATACTATGATCAAAATTTGTATGATAAGTTTATTCGTGGAAGTAAAAAATATAGTGATGAATATAGAAATACAACTATAACACAATTTGAAAGCAAATCAAAAGACTTTGATGCTAATATTGCAAACAATTTTGATGCATACGATTTAGAAGATAATCAGAATATGTCTCAAAATAATACCACAATTCATGCACCTCAAATAATAGACGTGGATGCAAGTGAAGTTCAGTACATTATAGACAAAAATGGTCATACTTACCGTGTTTTAGACGGGCTTAGCAAGGAAGATCAAAATGTTATTACAAACCAAATTTTCATCACCAACACAAATGTGCATCATTTAAACACCGTAACCAACAATAAGAACGATGCAAGTCAAGAACTTTTTGATACTAATGAAATAGATAGTCATCACAACGCAGTAATTCTGGAAAAACCTGATGTGGCTACAATAATTTGCGAGATGAAAGATAAATTAGAGGACGAAGAACAAGACTTAGAAATAACGCAGGATATAAATGATGATGATATAACCACATCACAGAATGAAGTAATTCCCTTCAAAGTGATAGAAGAATTAAATAAAATTAAGACGTTTTTGAATAGGAAAATGGACAGGCGGGCGAGCACAGATAGTTATTCTATGGATTCTGGTTACAGAAGCGATTCGCAAAGCAAAAGCTCGTTTAAAAGTGGTAAGTAAGATTTTATTTTGCATAAAGTAAATAAGGTAGGCCTTTTTTATACTGTTTTATTATGAATTGGCACACGGTATAGTCGCATCTGAACAATGGCCCCCAAAAAATTGGCAGTTTTCTTTTTTTTGCGATCTGCCTGTGGGCATTTAAAACAAATGTTTTGTATGATGAGACAAATGCCTGTAATTTTGGTACGCCCTATGCAATTTAGATATTTCCTTCTAGATTCTTTTTTATGAAGCTGCTGTATCCGAACGCATATTGTGGTAACGAAATTATCTTTTTCAGCTCTGCAGCTAACAGGAAACGCGATTAACCAATCGGCGCATTGTGTGTACACATATTTATTGCAGTGCCCACTAGTGGACAGTACGAGAGACATCACACTTGAAATAGCTACGGTAAGTTTACCATTATCAGCCGGAAGACGTTCACTGTAGAATATAGGCACAGTATTTACATTAGTACTGTCATACAGTACGGCCACTTACTGTGTACACATTCTCTTTTTACCTACATATATAGTACAAAGTTCGTACCACTCGGAACTGGTATACTTGCATTAACGGCATGATAATTATACATAATATAATCTATAGTTATAAGTATGTGTAATAGTTAAGTTTTAATATGACTTGCTGACCTTTGGACAACAGTCTGTTAACAGCTTGTGTTTTTTGTAATAAATATTAATATCCCATTTCAAAGGTCGGCAACGCACTTGTGACTCCTCCGGTGTTGCGGGTGTCCATGGGCGGCGGTAATCGCTTACCATCAGGTGATCCGTCTGCTCGTTTGCCACCTATCACATAAATAAAAAAAAAATAATAAATAAATAATAATAAAGCGGACCAGACACTATCAGTAATATTGACAGTATTTTAATATTGACATTCCATCGTTTAGTAAGCGTCAGACCATCATTCCAGCCACAGTATAATGTCAGTAGTAATTACTTAAAAATACTGTCATTATTATTGATAGTGTCTGGTCCGCTTTAGAGCATAGGCATTCCATTTGCATGACACTGATAACTCTAATGTCTGGTGTTACTAGGCATATTCGATCTAGTAGGCCGTAGCCGTTTTTGCCACCTAACGCAATAAAAAAGATCCGACTGGGTGGGTACCACTGCTCGCTCTACGCCTGCCTCCATCGACGCGCTATATTCCCTCAAGGTTCCGCTAAGCACTGATTACCTATTCTTCTTCTTCTTATCATGTGGCACATTTAACCGGTCTATTCACAAGGTTCTATCCCATAAGGGGTTACATAATATACATAATTCTCATAGGCGGCGGTAGCCACTTTCCATCAGGCCGTCAAACTTTTGCTACCTCACACAAAAAAACTGCTAAAATAATGCTTACCTGCGAGGTTCAAACGTTGGCAGGGCGAGAATAGAATAGAATAGGATGGCATGGAATGGAATAAAATAGAAAATATTTATTTAGAATAAAAACAAGACGAGACGTCTCCCCCATGCCTTTTCTGTGAGATTGTCACCTAGATCTACGAATTCTAGACGCTGGACGATCCTATCTTTAATAATTTTTCTTATTTTGAAGTTTACTACCTTTATTTTCAGACGCTAGGCAGACTCATAGACAAGCTACATGAAAATGAGAAGTACCCGTCATTTTTGGAGGATATACTGGATAGTATTGACAGTTTACTGAAAGAAATCAATGAAGGAGAGAATCCAAGCGATGTTATCGTAAGTTGTTAAAAGACATCTAGCCACAAGTATCCTCACTGCTGGGGCCAGGCGCGGATCTAGGATTTCGTTCAGGGGGGGTCATATTTATGAAGCGGTCGATGGTATTAGACCGTGAATATAAAAAATCGCGAGCATAACGAGTGCGGAATTTTTTAAATAGTTAAGAAATGCCTCTATTTATTTGCATTTTATAAAAGTTTTAGTACTTCGGTCAGGCTTCAGAGGGGGGGGGGGGGGCAATTGCACCCATTGCCCCACCCCTGTATCCGCGCCTGGCTGGGGCATATGGGTCTCTTACCTTACTCTTATCTCGGAAAGGTTAACCGCGTAGAACCCGCTTGTATCCACAAGTTTACTATTACACTAGTCCTTCGAGCCGGATGTAAAAGTATAAGTTTTCCAAAATCGCTTAATCCACTCGCTTACACGCAATGAACAGACGATGTAATGGTCGATTCCCAAAGAAGTGCAATATTATTTTTGGTTGGTGTATGTTAGCTTTACATCCGTCTTTTTTATTAGGTTTCAACGTATTGAAATTATTATTATTTGATAAAATTTATGCTGACATCTTGCTTACACCGCCACCTATCACCTGTAATATCTAAGCCAAGATTGTCAAAAACAAGGTCAAGATCACGCCTTAAAGTTGACCTTGCAGCAAGGTGATTCGCACTTGTGTCCTTCGCAGTCATGTAATCAAGTCGACCTTGAGATCGTGATTTTGACGTTGGGGTCGGGTGGTTTGGACCCAAAGTTGAAGGAAGAAGGTATAATTTTGACATATCGTCTCACCTGATGGTAATGAATGAGTTAAGAGAAGATCCCTTGAGCATACCTACCATATCTGGTGACAGCAACTACAGTATCTCATCTCATCTCATCTCACTATCTCACTAATATTATAAATGCGAAAGTATGGATGTTTGTTTGTTTGTTTGTTTATCAGTTTGTTTGTTTGTTTGTTTGTTTGTTCCGCTTTCACGCCTAAACTACTGAACGGATTGAAATTTGGTAGGTAGGTAAAGCACTCGGCTAACACATAGGATACTTTTTATCCCGGAAAACTTAAGGGTTCCCGTAGGAATGCTTAAAAAGTCAAAATTTCCACTTCGTCACTAGATGGCGCTATCTTAACATTTTCTTTCTTTCTGGTCACTATTCTGAAGTCCACGCGGACGAAGTCGCGGACGGAAGCTAGTTATAACATAAATAATTATATTACTTACAGATTCTGACCAAAGATGAGAGCATACAACGATTTTTACTACTAAACAAATCCTCGCACGTCGTCCGATACTCAATCGACAAAATAACAAGCATTTTAGATAAACTACACAAATATCTGAACAACGAAGATCATTTGTACGAATTAACAAACATTCACGTCATAGAAAACACGTGCTATATATTCCATATTTTGGAAATTCTAATAAAAAAATATAGAAAAGCGAAAAGAGATGACTTATCAAGTCAAAATAGTACACAGAATTCTCAAGACTCTGAGGGTATTTTGAAAAAGTCTTCGATAACGGATATATGGAGGAAAAAATGGAATCCCGATTGTAAAAATGTTAAAATTGAGGGTAGTTTTGACACAACGTGTTCGCTAACGAAATGTGGTGTGGTTTTGAACAAAGTTATAGTCGATTGCATGGACGGATACAGTGTGATTTCTTTTGCAGCGTTGCAATGTTTTAATCTGTTGCAATCATAGAAAAATATATCTGTGCTATTGTGTTCTGTATTATTATTACCTACCCCGCCCCGACTTGATTACGTGAGAACCTAAGGGTGTAGACAGACGGACTGCATCTTGACTGCAAGCCAGCTGCAAATTCGCAGTCTGGATACGGTTTATGCACAGTTCAATTGCAGTTGGGCTAACAGATTCAGCAGATAACAGCATAGAAACTGCCAAAAGACAGCACAGTTCGCTTGCACCCGGCGTGCAGTGGGGAAGAAAACTGACAAAGCTCGCCGATAGAGGCGCTGATATCGCTCGACTCACACTAACTGTCAAAACGTATAGAGAAAATTGTTTACGTGAACTAAACATAAGATTATTTAAAAAATGCCGCGTTGTGTGGCGATTGTTGGTGCAATAATAATGGAAATCATTAATTTCCTAAAGATTCACGGATGAAGAAGACGTGGGAAAGGTTACGTTTTCAATCATGTACTTTTCAACTTAGCCTTTAATTGAGGAATAGTCCAAGTCGCATATATTTTCCATTTAACAATTATACAGAAAAAAATACTTATTTATAACACCTTGATAATAAAAAACGCGGAACTAATTGAAACGCTTGACATATAACAATATGTCAAGCGTCCGTAGCGCCATCTGCAAATAGCTTTGCGTTTTCTTCCCCGTTCTAACGGCTGCACTCTGACTGCTAGTGCAGTTAAACTGTCTGCATTTGAACTGCACTGCTCAACTGCATCACAAATGTGCAGCTAACATGCAGTCAGAGTGCAGTTGTTAGGACTGCACGCCGGCTGCAAGCGAACTGCGGTATCGGTTGGCAGTTCCGATGCTGCTGGCCCAACTGAAATTGAACTGCGCCTAAACCGCATGTAGAATAAAGAAAAAAAAACATAATAAATGTGCATTAAATACCTATACCGTATTTACTTAGCTAGATAAAAAAAAATTGATAAGCTCTAAGAGAACAGCTGGAGTTATGTAAATTAGGGCTACTCACGGAATTGTACAACTATCCCCAAGAAACCCATAACCAATTCATGGAAAAAACTATTTTTCTCTTCTAACATGTCGATCATGATAAAATTATCAGCCGAATGGGAAAGTAGGAAGATCTTTTTTTTATTGGGGAAGCTTGTTCAAAATGGGTATATAATTTAGTTTAAATAGTTTCAGTTAATTTTTAAATTGTGGCCCAAATTTTAACTGCGGCTAGGCTGAACAACTTTCACTAAGGAACCAATTCAATTGAAGCAAAAAAAATTGGACTTTCAATACAAAGTTGGCTCTCAGCTCATCGATTTGTATGGTTGGACATAAGATACTCTTTAAATTTTTAGAAAAAAGGAACAAAATAAAAATAAAATAAAAATTTATACTCCGATTGAATTGGTTCCTTAGAGCAGTGTTTTTCAACCTTTTTTAATACCAGACCCCCTTACAAGTAAAAAAATTCTTGCGACCTTTTTTGGTCCACCGTTTTTGGGGGTCGCGCGACCCACAGGTGGAAAAACACTGCCTTAGAGAAAGTTGTTCAGTATTACGGTATTTAGTTTGGTCCACGACTCCAGTTTCACTCTTTATATCAATTTATCATTTTTAGTTTTAATCGTAGTGTAAGCTTTGTTGTGCACAGTTTATTCGACTTGCAAGCGGCCATCTCGGTGGTGGACAATGGACGAATATCTTGCGTCGGCGCCGCTGTAGTCACTGTATCCTCCGTGGTATATTGCTTTGTTTTGGGTGTTTTTTTTGTGTTTGGTGCTGTTGTTCCTTTTTTCTACATAATGTAAATTTATACGTCCGTCATATTTTAGTCAGTGCTTCTGATTCTGATCAACTTTCCCCAAGGAACCCATATTCAAACCGCAAAAAATGTTTGGACTCTTCATACTACGTAGTCGGTCCCATAATGAATTGGCCTAACTATGAAATAAAAAAGAAAATTAAATGCAATCATTTTTATTTTTCAATATAGTCTCCATCAATACTGACACACTTCTGACATCGGTGAAATAACATTTCTAATCCTTTATAAAAATAATCGCAATCTTTGTCTTCAAAATGACTGAAGACGGCCGCCTGCAACTCTTCATCGCTTGAAAATTTTCTTCCCCTTAAGTCCCGCTTTAAATTTGGGAATAAGTAATAGTCGGACGGAGCCATGTCTGGACTATAAGGTGGATGGTCCAGCTCCGTGAACCCGCATTGACGCACTGCATCCTTCGAAACACCGGCGGTGTGCACGGGGGCGTTGTCGTGAAGCAACAGGACGCCTTTACTCAGTTTGCCTCTGCGCTTCTCCTTTATAATATCTCGCAGTTTATATATTAATGAAGCATAATATTCGCCGTTTACGACTGTATTGCGCTCTTTAAAATCAACCATCAAAATACCTTGAAAATCCCAAAAGATTGTGCACATGATTTTTTTGGTAGATTGTTGCACCTTTGCCTTTCTAGGCGGCTTTTCACCCTTATAACGCCATTCCATTGACTTGCGCTTGCTTTCTGGATCATAATATAACACCATAGTTTCATCACCAGTCACTAGTCTCTCGATCACGTTCTTTGGGTTTTCTCCACAAAGATCTAAAAACTCGGCAGCACAGCGAACTCGCTCCCGTCTCTGCACAGCTGACAGAAGTTTCGGGACCCATCTTGCACTGACTTTTTTCATATGAAGATGTTCATCGATTGCACGATGGACGGTACTTTTAGAGAGCCCAAGTCTAGCTGCAATTTCTCTAATCTTCAAACGGCGGTCACTCAAAACCTCTTCTTCGATTTGAGCAATAGTATCGGGAGTGAGCACTTCTACCGGTCGACCGTCATGGCCGATATCTTCGACGGTTTCTCGCCCGAGGCGAAACTCTTTCACCCAATTTTTTACTGTGCTATAAGAGGGAGAACACTCCTTATACACACCATCTAATCGTTCTTTAATTTGGGCGGGGGATAAGCCTTCTTTAAATAGAAACTTTATGACGCTTCGATACTCGGATTTCGACATTTTGAAAAAATACGCGACACTTGTTGTTCAAACAAACTGCTAAACTGAACTTCGCTCGTCAAGTCCATGCGTGTTCGTTTATAAAGTGTCTGAGAACCGTACTATTCAATGCAACATAACATGTATCGAAATGTCGCGTAGAACTATATCAGGCCAATTCATTATGGGACCGACTACGTAATTTGGCCGCTCGGCTAATCGATTTGTTTAGAGTCCAATTTTTTTGCGATTTGACTACTTATTGGTTTCTTGGGGAAAGTTGATCAGAATCAGGAGTAGAAGTACTGATTTAAAGACGCAGGACTAAAACAGACTGTATACGTTTAATGGTGTTTCGTGTATCATGTGAGCCCTGAAGAACAGGGGAAGGATCATCCTGAGAACAGTCAGTAGCTGGCGACAACGAAGGTTTTACCTTCCCCAAGTGGTGGATAACTAGGTTTCTTAAAAAATATGCTGGAGGGAGTTTCTTTGGACCCGTCGTTTCTTCTCACTCCGCAAACACTTCCCGAAACGGCGGGCATACGAGTTCCAAGTGGTATAGGAACCTCGTATTAGGTAAATAAAAGAATGAAGTTCGAAAAGTAACAATGCTTCCTACTTTGAATACAATATTTTCATTTTATTTCATTTCAAACTGGTGTTATATCACCTCTTCGTTCTCCTGTATAGCGAGGTCTGTTCTACGTAAGAATCTGGTAAGCTTGTTCACAAATAATTTACCACGCTGAATACGTTAAAAACAATCGACTTCAATCGCAACAGCTCCAATTTTGCTATGTTTTGTTGATTTTCTCAAAAACCGCTGAATCGATTTCGATAAAATTTATATGGGACCACCTGTGAAGTATACCCTTTCAAACAAAAAAAGAATTTTCGAAATCGGTTCAGGCGTCTTCGAGTAATCGGTGAACATACATAAAAAAAAAAAAAAAGATTCCGACGAATTGAGAACCTCCTCCTTTTTTTGAAGTCGGTTGAAAAATCAGCGTCGATATAGTTTCAAGAGTAGACAGCACGGATTTGCTACTTGTCGTTGAATCTGAGGTCACCCTGACTGTCTGTCATCGTATTAGTCCGAAGACGTCCACTGCTAACCACAGACCTCCACTCGACTGACTCGGTGGCTAAGTGGTTAGCGATCCTGACCTCTGATCCGAGAGTCGTGGGTTCGACCTCCACACAGGGCAAACTTTTCTGTGATGAGCAGAAATGTTTTCTCTGAGTCTGGGTGTGTTATATCTATATATGTGTGCATTTAAATGTATATGTGTATGTATATCAGTCTCTGGTTCCCAAGATACAGGTACAGGGAATCCTAGTTTGCAGCCAGATGATCGTGTGTGATTTGTCCCGGATATTATTATTATTACTCAGCTCGGTTTTCAGCGGGCTCCCTGTAGCGTAGGTCATCAGTGCACGTATCAGGGGTCGTCCAACAACTACGTCTTCCGGTCCGCGATTACCACTCGAGAACCTTTCTTTACAATCTATCAGTACTGCTAGTTTTGTTAGAATCAAGTAATAGATAATTCCCTCATTTCATTACAAAGACGAAACTATAAATTTATAAAATACAAGGTCATAAGTATCAAAGGCCGGCAACGCACTTGTAACTCCTCTGGTGTTGCGGGTTTCTATGGGCGGCGGTAATCGCTTACCATCAGGTGATCCGTCTGCTCGTTTGCCACCTCTGCCATAAAAAAAATAACTTTGAACTTTTCAAAAGTATTTTATTGTATAAATTACATTCCGAATCAACTGAATGGTCTTAGAAACGTCAATGTTGAAACGTCAGCCTCTTGTGCGCGGTAATCTCGCGGGAGCGAGTTTTCTTCCTTTATACAATATTCATACATTCTTGTTCGTACAATTCTGTGAACTGTTCTTCTAGCTTCGCCTTTTCGCAAACTGTTTTCAAATGTCTGTTTAACTTGCTGTTACCCTGAAAAAAAAAAACATAAAATGTGAAAGAGGTTTCCAAGGAATTTGCGTCCCCAAAGTTTAATTTAAAGGAATTCGCGGTCCCAAAGTTTGATTTAAAAGGAACTCCGGACCCACCGTTTGCTTTCATAGGAACTCCCACTCCCATCCAAAAGTATGATTTTAAAAGAATTTTTATTCCCAAAGTTTGGTTTCAAACATAAAATTTAATTTAGCTGATTCGTCTTACTCGTTTCCATTTCCTGAAGCTTTAACTTTTCGTTTACTATATCTTCTCTCTACAACTAAAAATAAAGAAGGATGGTCATTGTATCCCAAACAAGTAAAATTAACATAAATACAGTCTACATTATTAAAACTTCTTTGTGCGGTAACATTTTTTACAAACGCAGCTCCGTTCTACACACAAAGGAATTCGCGCTACCAAAGTTTGATTTTAAAGGAATTCTCGGTTTTAAGGTTTGGATTTTAAAGGAATTCCTGGATATGAATTTTTAACGTTTCGAGTAGTTATTTATGTTTTTCATAGAGTGGTGTTTATAGAAATAGGTCAATAAAAAACGACGGATAGTGACTCCGTCCTCCTTACCAGAGGTCTCGGATTCAAATCCTGACTAGTGCACCAATGAGTTTTTCGAAACTTTCGTGCATTTTCATTCCGACTGCTTTAACGGTGAAGGAAAACATCGTGAAGAAACCTGCACATCTGATTTCTAGATGTGTATGATGGTAGCGTTGCACACGTCCGTAGGTGTAAATCTTAATGCCCTACACGTGACCGCGGGTGATGCTAAGTGCAACACTAGGCAACTGCCCTCTATACCTAAAGGATTGGATGTTTAAATGTGCCACACGATAAGAAGAAGATAGAAATTGTACGTAACCTACCTTAAAACTAGCTCCACACAAGTGGCATACGGAGATCTTGGTCTCTTTCTTCCCAGAATGTGTTTTGATGTGCCTATTGAGAGCTTTCTGTGTGCTGTATCGGGCGGGGCAGGCGGGGCACGTGTAACGGTCGTTGCCGTGGTGGACGGATTGCACGTGAGCCTCGAGGGACTGTTGGGACGCGTAAACACGGCCGCAGATTGGACATTCTATGCTGAAAAGAAACGCTCGTAGGTAGAAATGGGCGAACAGCCGTCACAAAAGTGCAGTATACCAAAAGTGGTCCAAGACAACTACGTATACAGGATGTAAAAAAAAATATTACAGAACCCGTGTAACCTAGTTTTAATCCGTAATTATTGAATGCTTATCCAAAAAAAGTTAGTTCTATACTCGCAGTCGTAGCTATCATTCGTCTCCTCAACGCGCAACCTTACAATACATAGGGAATAACCTCAGCATGTCTTGATTTTATCTTTACATCCGAGTTGACTCGAGAGCCTTTGATAGATAAACTAAAAGTAGCCAAAGAGCCCCATTATCAAAATCAAAATCAAAAATCTTTTTTATTTAAGTAGATGCTTTACACATACTTTTAAATCGTCATATTATTCTACCTAGTACAAAGTTCCTACCACTCGGAACTTGTACACTCAACGTTTCGGGAAGTGTTAGCGGAGCGAGAAGAAACGTCGAGCCCCAAAGAAACTCGCCCCAACACATTTTTTGAAATAAAAACTTAATAGCTATTACAATTGATGTTATTACTAAAGCTATGAGCTGAAGGATCTATACATGTCCACACATCTTTGTCATTTACATAATCTATGGTTTTATAATATCCTCTTGAACACAGGCATTTCTTTACATAAGTTTTAAACTTATTTTCGGATAAACTTGTAACATTTTCAGGTATTTTATTGTAAAATTTTATACACTGCCCCATGAACGACTTATTTACCTTACTCAGTCTCGAATAAGCAACTTCAATATTATTTCTATTTCTAAGGTTAAAATTATGCCTGTCACTGTTTTTTGGAAATAACTCTAAATTCTTACGAACATACATGATGTTTTCGTATATGAACTGACTGGCAACAGTTAAGATATTTATTTCTTTAAACTTGTTCCTCAAGGACTCTCGAGATCGCAACTGATAGATAGCGCGAATGGCTCTTTTTTGCA
Organism: Coleophora deauratella; assembly: GCA_958295455.1. NCBI lineage: Eukaryota > Metazoa > Arthropoda > Insecta > Lepidoptera > Coleophoridae > Coleophora > Coleophora deauratella. The sequence continues at coordinate 7,147,328 of OY282417.1, forward strand.
GTATAAAAATAGTTTCTATGTCAGCCGCATGTCCCCAAATTAAGATGCCGTAAGACATTATACTATGAAAATAGCTAAAATAGACTAGTCTAGCAGTTTCTACATTTGTTAGTTGCCTTATTTTCTTCACGGCGTAGGCAGCTGAACTAAGCTTTCCTGCTAGGGTTTCTATATGTGGTCCCCATTGTAAGGAAGCATCTAAAGTAATACCAAGAAAAACAGTACTATTTACGAATTCTAAAACATTACTATCTAATATTACATTATCGTGAGTTTGTTTGACATTTGGTAATTTGAATTTTACAACTTTCGTTTTTGTAGCATTTAATAGCAAGTTGTTAACAGTAAACCATTTATGTATCTCTGAAAGTGTGTTGTTTACTTCGTCAATTTTGCTGTATTTCCTGTCTACCTTAAAAATAAGAGATGTGTCATCTGCAAACAACACAATATTTGAGCGATGTTGCACCATAAATGGCAAGTCATTAATATAAACAAGGAAGAGAAAGGGTCCTAATATAGATCCCTGGGGAACACCTATTTTTACTGTAGAGCCGAGAGAGTTTGTGCCAATTACTTGGACTGTCTATAATCTATTGTTTAGGTAAGAATTAAGAAGACTGAGGGCCCTATCCTCTACACCGTAATGTTTTAGTTTGAGAAGCAAAGTTTGATGATCAACACAATCAAATGTTTTAGATAAATCACAAAATACTCCTACTGCATCTTGTGATTCCTCAAAAGCATCATAGATGTTTCGAATAAGTGCTACTCCTGCATCGGTAGTTGATCGACCTTTTGTGAAGCCAAATTGTTGGTTATGCAGAAGTTTGTTTAAATTAAAGTGTTGTAACATTTGGTTTAGCATAATTTTTTCAAAGACTTTACTAAGAACGGGTAATACAGAGACTGGTCTGTAATTTCCCGCTTCAGTTTTAGAACCTGATTTATAAAGAGGTATAATTTTACTACACTTCATGAGATCTGGAAAGACGCCACTTTCAATACTTATATTAAAAAGGTATGCTAAATGTGGCGCTAATTCGTCAATTACATTACTAATTAAATTAACTGATAAACCCCACAGGTCTTCAGTTTGTTTCACTTTAAGCGATTTAAAAGTTTTAACAATAGTTTCAGGTCCAATTTCACTGAAATAGAATATTTCATCACAAGGAATGACATTTTCTTCTAATATATTTTTTTAGCATATGAGGGTGATGAGTCCAGGGCCTCAGTTATCTTAAGTGGAATGTTGGTGAAAAACGTTTCGAATTCCGTAGCTATTTCTGCGTTAGATGTTATTTTGCCTTTATCTGTTTGTAAATTCAGTTCATTATATGTGTGGGATACCAAAATTGGTTCAAATCCCCCACATGCGTGTTGGACAAGAATAGTAGCCCAAGATATGCATATACATAGCTTTATCGACTGTGGTCCAAGAGTACTTCACATATGTAAGATACCAAAAATGGCTCAAGATAACTAAACATGTACATGAGGCAATTATTACATTATACCGTTGGTGCCAATATTGCAATCACTACATGGCAATCGCTTAGCTTAAAGACTTCTGGCTTAAAAACTTCTGAGAGTGAGGCAGCTGGCCACTAGCATGCTCAACGTCCACAAATCTAGAATGAGCTCCTGTGTGTGAAGCATAGCCTAACCTTTTTCCCGAAATATAGGAAGTCACCCGTGCCCTACCAGTGGGGAGACATGGGTTGTTAACAAGTCAAACTCACACATTCTGCTGATGCGCCAACGCCACTCTTTTGTGCTTCAACAGCCCTTTCCTGCTGCTGAAACTCGCGTCGCACATAGTGCAGTAGTGGACCTCGGTGGATTCGTGTTTCTTCCTATGTTGGGCCAGGAGGTACGGACTGCTGAGGACTGAGGGACATCTCTCGCATGGAAACTTTTTGTTTATGTGTTTACTGGAAAAAAATATCCATGATCCATTAATTCATAGCTACCTTTGCCCGCGGCTCCGTCTGGATGTAAAATGAAGTATTTCAATTTCAATATATATATATATATATATATATATCAGTATTATTAATGCAAAAGGATGGATGTTCGTTTGTTTGTCCCACTTTCAAGCCAAACCTACTGAACGATTTGGATGAAATTTGGTAGGTAAGTAGATGAAGCACTTGTCTAACGCACAGGATACTTTTATCCCGGAGAACTCGTACGTTCCCGGAGAAATGGCTAAAAAATGAAATTTTTACTTTGTCACTAGATGGCGCTGGCTTAACATTTTATTTCTCTCTGGACCCAGTTCTGAAGTCCACGCAAACGAAGTCGCGGGTGGAAGCTAGCCTTTCAATAAAACCTATACTCATTTTTTTCTTACTTGTCTTATTTTTGAAAATATTAAAGCATACCTACTCATTGCCATTGACATTTTATAGTGGGAATTGGGATACCTGGTTATGAAGTGCGTCATATAAACTTACTAAATAGCTTTTCCAACTCCATGAAATGTCAATAATTTTGAGTAGGTACGCTATAATATTTTCAAAAATAAGACAAGAAAAAAATGAAGTATACTTACAACATGTGACTCCTGACGGCACCTTGGTTATTGTAGCTTTTACCGCACACACTGCAGGAATACGATTTGTTGCTTGTCTTAGAAATGTGCACTCTTTTTACATGCTGTTGGAGAACGTCGGAGTTCCTAAAAGTTAAAACAGGAGGTCCTTTATTTCTTCGCACGTCCATAAACTTGATTTGGTACCCTAGAAGCGTTCTTCACAGCTGTTGAAAGTTTGAAACTTACAAAAACGTCTGTCCGCACAAATGACAAGAGCTTGCCATGTCTCTATCCCAACACAGGCTCTCGTGTTGCTTTCTCCCTCTGGCGCGTATGTGGTTGTCGCACTTCAGACAGTGCCAGCGCACGGAATGGACGGCTGTATGCGCGCGCAGTACCCGTGGGTGGGCGAAGCGGAGGGCACAGACCGGGCAAAGGTATTCACCGTTTGACTGGAAAAAGAGGGTATTAGATCGGACAAAGGTATTCAGTTTGACTGGAAAGAGAGGGTATTAGATCGGGCAAAGGTATTCACCGTTTGACTGGAAAGAGAGGGTATTAGATCGGGCAAAGGTATACACCGTTTGACTGGAAAGAGAGGGTATTAGATCGGGCAAAGGTATTCACCGTTTTACTGAAAAGAGAGGGTATTAAATCGGGCAAAGGCATTCACAGTTTGACTGGAAAGAGAGGGCACTGGCAGGACTTATCCACGGGGAGTACATCACCCATCATCATCTTCGATTCGCTGACGATATCGTGACCATGGCCAAGACTCTGAGCAACGTGCGTCTACCGATAGGGCCTTCCTGTAAACCTGACTAGATCATCAGTCCGCTTGGCTATCCAACATTATGTCTTCCGGCCTGTACTGCCCTTATAAGACAGAAGGCCGTAAAGTAAACAAAACTCCATTATGTATATTACTTTGCGGTCTTCTTTCTTATGAGGGCAGCGTAGTAGCAACCTTTCTTAGCCATCGGTTATGTTTTAGGAGCTATCTGGCCGTTGCCACTTTAACTACATTTTAAAACAGAAAGGTACTTACCTCTTCGTGCCTCATCATATGCGTCTGATACGTGTCCTTGAACAGAAATCCTAAAGCGCAGTTGTGGCATTTGAATTCAGCTTCCAAATACTTTTTATCTTTTCTCCTCTTCTCTAGTTCTGATTTTTGCTCTTCTGTGGTTAAGACTATCTTTTTGAAACTATACTTTTCTTTTTTCTTTTTTTTCTTTTTGTCTTTTCTCTGTATTGTATTATCTGTATCATCTAATTCTTTATAAACATCATTGGTTTCTTTATTGTATTCAGAAATGTTCGTCAGATCTTCAGTGTTATTATGTGCAGTAATATTATTGTAATCTTCATTTAAATCGTATTCATTATTATCACAGTTAATTTCATCTTGTTTCAAAGCTTGTTCTAAATCATTTTCATAATTTTCATCTGCTTCATTACCGTTATCATCATTTATTTCATCGGTGTCATCATACAGATCATCAGTTTCGTCTTCATCTAACTGATTTTCATTAATATCTATAACAGGACTAACTCTAAATTCATTTTCAAAGTCATCATTAACAACTTGGCTAAAATTTTCTACTGTATTAACTAAATCAGTCTGTGTGGCTTTAGGTTCAAATGTAGTTTCTTTTATAACGTTGTCAGTATTGAAATACTTGTCAAATTCATTTCTGTCCTCCTCCAGTTCAACATATTGGTTCTCAATATGGTACTCTTGGTATTTCTCAAAGTTATCGCAATAGTTTGTGTAATGGAAGTTATATGTTTCCGAATTGAAGTTGCGATTATGATGTTGGACGCATTGATCGTCTGGACACAGTGCATGTAGTTCTAAATCGTTCCTCTGCAGGTTTATTGTGCCTTTTTCGCTGTTGATTTAAATTATACCGTATTAATTATAAATAGAAGTTTATTTTAGATTGGTGGAGGTTGTGGAGCTAGTGGCCAACACCAGTGTAAGATTTGTAAGCCGCCTATAATTATAACCGCCTCCGTAGCCTAGTGGCTGGTCCACTTGCTTCACATAGGAGATCACGGATTCGATTCGCGGCGGGGTCCAACATTGTAAGACTGCGTTTTGTTGGTGGTAGGGCATTTTCTGAGCCTGCCTGGCTAGCTACCACCATCTTATCTAAGTCTTGCCGCCAAACATCAATGTTAACAGCATTGATGTAATCCGGCATGAAGATAAGATAGCCAGTTCCCCATTGCGTTGGGGAATCTTGGTAAGCCCGCTTCCATCTCCGGCCGGCAACACGACAACATGTGACCGGCAACATGTGACTCCTCTGGTGTTGCAAGTGTCGATGGGCGACGGTAATTGCTTATAGTGCCACCAATTTATATGTAGAACAGAAAAAAGCGGAACTACTGACGCCTGTATCAAAACGTCATTGTGTGTTGATGGAATTTTCGATAGTGGCGCCATCCTTCATTCTACATATAAGTTGGTGGCGCTACACCATCAGGTGATCCGTCTGCTCGTTTGCCACCTATGCCATAAAAAAATATAAAGAGTGTAGCGGAATAAGCATGGGCCAGATGCCCCTCGGGAAAGTTAGGTTGATATTTTTACCATGACATCAGCTTCTCAAGAGAAACATTTCCCTAAGCTATCAAACCTCAGCACGCGCTAGTTTTTGAAATAAAATTTTTTAATTGATTTTTGAAAAAAATATTTTTTTCCCTTACAACATAATTTTTTTTTGTGATATTTTTGCAAACGCTAGATACAACAAAGAAATATTAAACAAAGTACTTTTTAGTGTTCGCAGTGATTTATATATCGAAATACACGAATTTAAAAATTTTCAAAAATTAAAATGTCACGAATCCTGTGCGACACCCTCACGATATTTTTTTTATAAATTACTCTTACTGTGCTCTATAACATATATTTTTTTCAAAATTTTAGTAAGGGTAGAACAGTGTTAGAAAAAATATTATTTCTCTCCATATATGAATATTAGAGCAGCGAAGTGAGTAATACTGCTCTGATTTTTAAATGTAATTTTAATAATAATATAGATATAATACACCCAGACACAGAGCGAACAAATCTACTCATCACAGCAATGTTTGCCCTGGGTGCGGACGTACCCCCAACCCTCAGATCAGATCCGTATGTCACAGCCACTTTTTTCCGAAACTATAAGAACTATACTGTTGAAACTTGGTAAGTAAATGTATTCTGTGAACCGCATTAAGATTTTCACACAAAAATAAAAATAAAAACAATAAATTTTGGGGGTTCCCCATACTTAGAACTGAAACTCAAAATTTTTTTTCATCAAACCCATACGTGTGGGGTATCTATGGATAGGTCTTCAAAAATTATATTGAGTTTTCTAATATGTTTCTTTTTTCTAAACTGAATAGTTTGCGCAAGAGACACTTCCAAAGTGGTAAAATGTGTGTCCCCCCGCCCCCTTAACTTTTTAAATAAGAGAATGATAAAACTAAAAAATATATATATGATGTAAACTACCATGCAAACTTCCACCGAAAATTGGTTTGAACGAGATCTAGTAAGTCGTTTTTTTAAATTGGTTAGAAATCGTAAACCGGAACGGAACGGAACCATTCATGGGCGAGTCCGACTCGCACTTGGCCGCTTTTTTATGTGATACGTGGCAAACTAGCAGACGGATCACCTGATGGTAAGCGATTACCGCCGCCCATAGACACGCGCAATACCAGAAGAGTGACAAGTGCGTTGCCGACCTTTGAAATGGGATGGGGGATGGGAGGAATTGGGGGGGAGGGGAGGTTGGGCTTCCGATGCCCTCACTCACTGTGAGGCCGTGGTATCACTCCGGTCGAGCAGGCCCATTCGTGCCGAAGCATGGCTCTCCCACGGTTATCGTCTCCACTTCCGGATTTCGACTTTAATCTTCATAATTCTTCAGTAGTTGCCGAAATCGCCTTTTTGTTTTGTTTGTAGTATGGATGTAGGTCTTCTTTAGCCAGTAATAAAAATAAATCATCGCAGAAATATTTTCCCTGGATTGGGATCGAGCCCACCACTCTCGGATCAATAGTCTGGAGTGTAAATCACTGAGTCAGTGATAAGGGTTATTAGTAAGAATAACTGTGAAAATGTCGAAGTATCGACATCGCGCACACTACACCGCCCGCCGCAAACCGAGCGATCTCGCCGCTGCTGGCGTCAAGAAAGTTCCACATCTATCGCTCGCGCCGCCCCGCCCCGCCGCCGTACGTTCTGGCCGTGTCGTGAATTGGAGCCACAGAGTATTGGAGCGCACGATTAGGTACTCACAGGAAACAAATGTAATCAAACATTTTTTTTTAACTGGTTCGGTGACTTAATGGTGAGCGCTCCTGACTACTGATCTTGAGGGTCGGGGGTTCATCCGCACCCAGGGCAAACATTGCTGTGATGAGCAGATTTGTTCGCTCTGTGTCTGGGTGTATTATATATATATATATATATATATATATATATATATATAATATAATATATATATATATATATATATATATATATATATATATATATATATATATATATATATATATTATTATTAAAATTACATTTAAAAATCAGAGCAGTATTACTCACTTCGCTGCTCTAATATTCATATATGGAGAGAAATAATATTTTTTCTAACACTGTTCTACCCTTACTAAAATTTTGAAAAAAATATATGTTATAGAGCACAGTAAGAGTAATTTATAAAAAAAATATCGTGAGGGTGTCGCACAGAATTCGTGACATTTTAATTTTTGAAAATTTTTAAATTCGTGTATTTCGATATATAAATCACTGCAAACACTAAAAAGTACTTTGTTTAATACTTCTTTGTTGTATCTAGCGTTTGCAAAAAGATCACAAAAAAAATTATGTTGTAAGGGAAAAAAATATTTTTTTCAAAAATCAATTAAAAATTTTTATTTCAAAAACTAGCGCGTGCTGAGGTTTGATAGCTTAGGGAAATGTTTCTCTTGAGAAGCTGATGTCATGGTAAAAATATCAACCTAACTTTCCCGAGGGGCATCTGGCCCATGCTTATTCCGCTACACTCTTTGGTAAAATCTCCAGCCGTTTTTTTATTGCTTCATAGATATTACCGGCTTCAGAAAACAATTGCTCGCATTTAGAAAAAATATTATATAAGGTGCTACTTTATTAGTGCCCGATATTTTAGTCAGTGCTTCTACTCCTGATTCTGATCAACTTTCCCCAAGGAACCTATAATCAAATCGCAAAACATTTTTTGGTCTCTTCATACAAATCGATCAGCCGAGCGGCCAAATTAGTATGAAGAGTCCAAAAATTTTTTTGCGATTTGACTACAGGTTCCTTAGGGAAAGTTGATCAGAATCAGGAGTAGAAGCACTGACTAAAATATCGGGCACTAATAAAGTAGCACCTTGTATATTGTGTACCACACGTTGAAGTATTTTGTATGAGCAGTGAAAAAATCGAAAGGTCACTAGAGAAAGACATCAACGAAACCAACACTACATAATTTTTTTTTTTGTTAAACCAAATTATGTTGTTTACTACGTAATAATATTGGCATAGGCCACCAAACTGTGGTAGTAGCTACTCCAAATGAGAAATCTTTGTTCGAGCGAGAGTACTCACAGCTATAGAGGAAAAGAAAAATTCACTTGTGTAGAGCATTTTATCAGAAACATAAACAAATTGAACCGAGTAATTCGGCTGAGTACTCGGTTTGGCAAACTTTAAACCAAGTAATACTCGGTACTCATACTACTCGGTTACCGGCTTAAGGATTATGAAATGATACCTATTTAACTACGAAAACTATAAGTTGGCCAGTGCTTTCAATCGAAAGAGTGCACAACGTGGTGGCTCTCTAATATTTGTGAGAAAAACACTAAAAGCTAAGGAACGAAAGGATGTGATCAGTCTTTCGATTGAAAAAGCAGTAGAAATTTCTTGCGTAGAATTAAATCGTCATATTGTTTTATGCTTATACCGGCCCCCCTATGAGTTTTCAAACTTCACAGACTTTGAGAAGGTAATAAAAGATGCATTAGGGATTTTAATTAAAACAAATAAATACATAGTCATCTGTCAATGATTTCAATGTAGATTTGCTTGAAAAGAAATCTCTGTCGACTAGGTTAATTTGCCTCTTCAAATCTTTTGATTTACAGTACAACCAACTAGGATAACGGAGTCTAGCGCTACATGTAATGATAACGTTTTCTGTAATTGCAATTTTTATAATTAAAAAGTTTTAAATTGTTTAAAGTCAGATCACAGTGGTCAAATAGTTAGTTTTCCTGTACAAACACTAAAAGAAGTAATTAAATTGCAAACAAGGCCTGTCACAGCTAGTAGGATAGAGAGATTTAAAGACTTGACGAAAACTTGCCAATACCAGACACATGTACATTAGAAGTAAATAGATTTTATAACAATATTTTTACCATTATAGATAGGGAATTCAAAAACATTTTTAAACAAAAATCTATAACGATTAACCAAAAATTTAAATTTTGTGACTGGGCAACTGTTGGAATTCGCAAAAGCAGAGAAAGACTATTTGAACTTTATGACAAAAAGACTTGGACTTTTATACAAAATGCCAAGAAACTTGTTCGCCGACCATATATTTACTTCACTTTTGTAATAAAGTAAATCTATTTGAATTGAATTGTATATTTGCATTTCGTTTAAATTACCTGAACAATACGGGATACTCCAGACTTCGCTTCAAGCAGACGGACTTGAAAAGCCAGAGCTTATTCAGTACATGGCAACAGATGTAGCACAGATGAGAGTCAGGGCATAACTGAAATAAAATATCATTGCTCTCTTTTAACAAAGACCATGCCTTTAACACGTTAACTGCCATTGGGCGCACCTGTGCGTTTACAACTCCTTAAGTGTATGCCTCCAACGCAAATATGCGTTTTCATACATTTGTATGGCTACTAGGTAGTATGCCGCCCGACGCGTATGTGCGTGTATGTGATTTGTATTACAAACGCGCAGGTGCGTCGCGCGGCACGCTGCATAGACGCGGAAACGCGCAGGTGCGTCGAACGGCATACAGACAGGAGCATAACTTGCCCGCAAATATGCGTCGTACGGCATACTTCATAAGCAAGATGGTATGGCAATAAGTAATGTTTTAGATGGCACGTAACGTGTTAAGTAATATACATATTTGTGATTTTTATCAATTACTGAGATGAGATGCAGCCAATTCTGAATTCCATGCAGATGAAGTTGCGGTATATTTCTGAACATAGGTCCGCTTAGCTTGGTTCTGAGTTCTGAACCAAGTGACTTAGATCATTAGTCTAGCTGGTGGGGATCTATCTAACTCGACGTCTTCCGGACAATTTCTTATAATACCTGAGTCTGATAAGAAATAATCTCAGATACCATCTGCGGAAGTCTTTTTTGCTTGGCTTTAAGTGGTCTTTGTTGATGATATAACGGAGTCATCGCCAGGGGTTTGTTTAGTGTTTAGTTCTAAGATTATATAGGTAGTAGACAATTTAGATTTAAAAACCGAGGATGTCCTAATTACGTACATTCATCCCTACGACTTCACGATACTTCTCCCGTGTTTCTTCATTTGTATCAGAGTTTACTGTACTGTGGCACAAAAAGCAGAGAAAGGAAGACATTCTTTCTTGTTACTTTACTGTCTTTTTCAGGAATTCGTCTAAAAAATACATTTATTTACTTTTGGTTCGATAACTTTCATCAACATTACGTTCCATTTCCATATTGTTTTTTATGTCAAACCCATTGTATCTAGGTCCCGTTCCAGAATCACGGTAAGATTTACTTGACAAGTAATCTCTCTTTCACACTTAAAAGATTTACTATGTGTTATCCTGCTGTCAGGGTTTTACGGTTAGAGATAGAGAATGTTATATTCCGTGGTTATTTCTGAGGAAACGGAGCGTACACTGTCAGTTGCGTTTTTTTTTGGAAAGAACTGAACGTGTTTAGCCTGTTAAAATGAAATATAAGCATTTATATTCTAGAGCACTGTCTCGTTTTTTCGTATTACAAATAACACATAGTGATTATAGATTTATCTAAAAACGTTAGTCTAGAGAGGCGACTATTTACTGTAGACACATAATGTAATCGATTTGATTTATGTAAATGGCGTATCGTTATTATCAATAGCAGTGGCAAAAGGTGGTTTTTCTTGGATTTTAATTTAATGATCACCTAATGTTCCTGCATAATTTCCAAAATAATTTAATATCAGATAAAGTCCTGTATTCTAGCACTGGGAACAATATATCAGTTGTGAACGAGTTTAATAGTTAACAAAAGTGTCTTTTCTACCACCTGTATAGTAGCGCAAGTACCAGCGCCGCGTGCCCTCAAGTACAGAGTACCTCATAGGGGATCTCTATGCAATGGGCAAACAAGGACAGGAAATATTGAGACGTTCAGCGTATAATTGACCACGCTGAATACGTTAAAAACAACCGACTTCAATCGCAACAACTCCAATTTTGCTATGTTTTTGTTGATTTTCTCAAAAACCGCTGAATCGATTTCGATAAAATTTATATGGGACCACCTGTGAAGTATACCCTTTTAAACAAAAAAAGAATTTTTGAAATCGGTTCAGGCGTCTTTGAGTAATCGGTGAACATACATAAAAAAAAAAAAGATTCCGACGAATTGAGAACCTCCTCCTTTTTTTGAAGTCGGTTGAAAAGTAACTCTCGTGCGTTGTGATTCGGTTCGGTACATTATCGCCTGCACATAAATACGCGTGGTGAGCATACATAATGAAAAGCACGTAGCGTACAGGCATGCAAGATTGAACTTTATCACTGTATAGTGAGAGTATCTTATTAATTCCACACCACTATAGTGAAACTTCTCTACGTAGTATTATTCTTTATTCTATGGCATTTATGGTAATAAACAGCGTACGACTACTCCATGCTTCTACGCCAAAGGTCGCCAGTTCAGGATGTTCCTGTTTGTCCCCACGAGCATGTCTCCAAATGGGGACAAACAGAACTTTTAAAGTTTCATTTCTCCCCAAAAGTTCTGTCTGTCTCTATTTGGGGACAGGCTCGTGGGGACAAACAGGAACAACCCGCCAGTTCAATTTCTTTCATAAATAACTGTAAGCAGCTGTGAATCACGTGAATTCTCAATCATACACGTTCACTTTTATGAAAACTTAAAACACAACATAAAGATTTAACATTCTGTACAGCTTCGTCGAAGTGAGAGTTGAGACAGGCAGTTTACAAATAAATATCGATTTTTAACCGAATTTTCGATATACATTACCAGGCAAATCTAATCGATTCAAATCAATCAAATAATCGCGAGATAATCGCGCAATGCGTTGCGCACTGCCGCATCACGTCGTCGTCCGTCACGTCAAAAAAACAGTATAATTTTTGTGCCTTCAAGCAGAAATTGCAATAAAACATTATTTCCGATACTGTTACAAAATACAAAAGCTACTGTTGTTGCCAAACAACAATAATCGCTGTGAAAAGTTGCGGGAGTGTGATCGTGTTGGAAGTTGGAAGCAGAGCTTGTTCGGCCTTTGCGTTGGTTCCGAATAGCGATTCTGAAAGACTAATAAATAGGCTGTTCGTGGTTTACATTGTTCTAAAGACGACGATACTCTACGCAGCTGAATAAGTCGTCTGGCCGGAAAGCGTTGACCTTTTGACGTTACTCAATACCCTATTGTTTTAAACTATGACCGTCGCCGGGTTTCTGTGTGTGCTGCAGTCGTTCGCGGCTGAAAAACTGAATATTTCATGACCGACTCCTCAAACAGTGCCCCTGATATATACGGTAAGCAAGGAGACTTTATTCTGTTCATAGTTTTTTAAATTAGGTGTTTTACAATAAGCACTGCATGGCTGTTAATTTAATAAAGCTATTAGGTCACTGTGTTATGTCAGTGCTGTTATACAATACAATAAGATTCTTATTGGAATTTGTACAAGTGTTTTTAAAATAGTTTGGCTGGTTATTGAAATATAAGATGTTCAGTAAATGATTGTCTCTGTGTGTTACGTTATTATTGTCCTCACGTACCCCAGCAGTGGGGACAACCCATATTGTCCCCACTGCTGGGGCACGTTTTTCTTCTCATATCTTGGGAAGGTCTGGTTGCATGTCAGAGCCATGACAAGGGTGTTCACGGGCCACTACGCAACCAGCGCTCACCTTAAAAGATAGGTTTGACTAATGATGCGATATGCATAGCCTGTGATGAGGATACATAATCAATGGAACACCATATGAACCGCAATGGTTGCCTAACGCCGGAGGAATACAGGCACCTTACCCCTCGAAGGGATCACTGATTAATGCTATATATTTTTGACTAGGGATAGGTACAACGGTCTTAGGGGTTGACACAAAAGATCCCTTTGGGTCGAAGTGTCGCTGTTTAGACAGCCCCCACCAACAAGATAATAATATTTAGGAAGGTTAGGCCATTCTTCACACAAACATACACATACTCCACACACTCCACAGACAGGAGCCAAGTCTGGAGTGGTGGAGGTTATGGGTGTGGGGCTAGAGGCCAGCTCCGGTTTCAGAAGTTTTCAAGGCATCTATAAGCCCTCTGACATGACAGAAATGGTATAATTTACTGAGTAACTGTTAAGACAATAGGGTCATTTAAGGAGGTAAATAAGATGAAACTAAACATCCCCCATGGTTAAATCTGCTTAAACAAGAGAACTCAAATCTTTTTTTAAGAAATGGCTATAATTTCCTTATACACCTCTCAAAATCCATCTGTCCAGAAATACCTGGCTTGGTAAGCTTCATATTAAGTGGTGTCCCTGCTAAACCTGTGATAGAGTATAATAGAAAATAGCTAAGTTAGCTTAGTTTATCTTCTTAATGCCCAAAACTCAGCTTGCATTTCAGTTAATTTTGCTCTGCGTTTCAATGCCACCTTCAACTTATACAACTTATTCAACCGACTCCAGAAAAAAAGGAGGTTCTCAGTTTGACTTGTATGTATGTTTGTTTGTCTGCAATTATCTCGTGTTTGGCTGAACCGATTTTGATGCGGTTCTCAGAAAAGTATTTGTTACATTTAGGAGAAGGTTTTAGTATTTTAACCGACTTAAAAAAAGGAGGGTCTCAGTTCGACCCGTATGTTATGCGATTGAAGTCAGTTTTTAACGCGTTCAGCGTTGTTGATTATTCAGACATAACGAAAAAATGTACATAAAGTAAGTACTTTCCTAAATTTTTAGGCATTTTAGGCACCTCCACCTTTTTCTATTCATTTTGGTTTTGCGCTTGTCTCGCCGAATGTTTTGCTGCTATCTTTACAGTATCATCACCCCATCTTTTGTAAGGTCTTGCTTTTTAACATATCCAGTCCATATGCACCATGTTGTGATGATTTTACTCTTCATTCATTGCCTGTCTCTGTAGTACCATGTTGTGATAGTTTTACTCTTTGTTCATTGCCTTTCCCTATAGTTGGTACCATGTTGTAATAGTTTTACTCTTTGTTCATTGCCTTTCCCTGTGGTTGGTACCATGTTGTAATAGTTTTACTCTTCGTTCATTGCCTTTCCCTGTGGAACCATGTTGTGATGTTTTTACTCTTCGTTCATTGCCTTTCCCTGTGGAACCATGTTGTGATAGTTTTACTCTTTGTTCATTGCGTTTCCCTATGGTACCATGTTGTGATAGTTTTACTCTTCGTTCATTGCCTTTCCCTATAGTTGGTACCATGTTGTAATAGTTTTACTCTTCGTTCATTGCCTTTCCCTATAGTTGGTACCATGTTGTAATAGTTTTACTCTTCGTTCATTGCCTTTCCCTGTGGTACCATGTTGTAATAGTTTTACTCTTCGTTCATTGCCTGTCTCTATGCCCATATGGTACCATGTTGTGATGTCTATGGTACCATGTTATGATGGTTTACTCCATTTTCCTGGACCGTTCATCACATAACCACCCAATCTCCAATCCAGTTGTTTATTTGACATTTTGTAGCTTTTGTAATAATAATAATATCTGGGACAAATCACACACGGTCATCTGGCCCCAAACTAGGATTCCCTGTATCTTGGGAACCAGAGACTGATATACATACACATATACTTTTAAATACATACATATATAGATATAATACACCCAGCCTCAGAGCAAACAATTCTGCTCATCACAGAAAAGTTTGCTCTGTGTGGGGATCGAACCCACAACTCTTGGATTAGAGGTCAGGATCGCTAACCACTTAGCCACCAAGTCAGTTTGTGTTTTATTTTGTCAACTTACCTTTTTCCTGTTAACCTGTTATGCCTTTTTCTACAATACTCTGGCATTTCTTTTCATCATGGCTCCTTTTCGTAATGAATAAACATAAATATAGCAAACATCAAAGAGTTCGAGACCTTTATTAGTTTTATGTTTATAACCTTGTTTTTGGCGTTCCTCCAAAATTGAATAAGCTTAAAATTTGAGAGATTAATAAGCTTGTTATGTCAAAATATTATTGTTTAAGGAATAACAATAATAGTCTCATGTCAGAACTAATATACTGATTTTGAACAAAATCTATGTCACAAAATAGGAATAGGACCCGTTAACTGAAGCTTCTGCTTATTATATTGAAGAACTCTGTACTTTTCTGTATTTGCAAAAAAAAAAACAATAAAACATCTGGCATGGCTTAACAACTGCCATCTAGTGATAGCAACCAACACCCACGGGCCCTGCGAATCATGGAAAGGGTCTAGTTGAATGCCACTAACAGGTTAACCCACCAAAGTTATTACCGTATCTTTGCCCTCATAACAAAGATGGCCGCAAAGTATGAGTATACTTTGCGGCTTTCTTTCTTAAGAGGACAGAGCTGCAGTCAGTTAACCTGCGCGATCGAATCTACTACGTAAATTGCACTGAGCCAGGAGTGTTCAAACCGGGAATATATTAATGTGCAGGTCTAAAAGGTCAGCTTATCATGCTCGTAATAAAACTTGATTAGAAAATAATCGACAACCGACCGACTTCAATCGTAACGACTACAATTTTTGTTTGTTTTTGTTGATTTTTTCAAAAACCGCAGAATCAATTTAGATTTTATATGGGACCACCTCTGAAGTATAATTACCTACCAAAAAAAAAAAATTTCTAAATCTATTTAATAATTGGCCCAGTAATTGTGTAACATACCTGTGACACAAATAAAAAAATATTGAGTCGAATTGATAACCTCCTCCTTTTTTGAAGTCGGTAAAAAACGTGATTTATTTACTTATGTTCTTGTGTAATTGGTCTAATTACCCGACTACGGCGAAGCAAAAAGGAGGGTTATGATTTCGTAGATGATGCTGATCGTTTCGAGATCTGTTAGTAGTAATTAGGACTCTCATTTGGTAAAAAATTTCGGATTTTGGGTCATTTAACACCTTGTCTGGGGTATGTACGTACATTAGTACATTATACATTTTGTGTATCCAATCAGCCCACGAAGCGGTCGTGGCTCAGTGCGACTTGCGTAGTCGCGTCGATCACGCAGGTTATCTGACTGCAGACACGGTCATAACCTGGATGGGTTTGACTGTTAGTGGCATTTCTCTCGACCGTTTCCGTGCTTCGCATGGCAAGTTAAGCCGTTGGTGCCGGCTGCTATCGCCAGATGGCAATCGTTAAGCCATGTCGGAGGCCTTATAAGGCGGCTTGAAAACTTCTGACACTGGGGTTGGCCGCTAGCCCCACAACTACCTACTGATCTTAGCCCTGGTTTTGGTTGTCACTCTGTTAAAGCTGTAGTCCGCCTCCCATCTTCCCTTCTACGTGCTAGCTAGATAAAATATACATTTTGTATATCCGAGCATTTATTCAACATTTTCGGGGACAAATCACTACTACACCAGCGCAGCGGCACAATAAGGTCGTTTTGACGTTTGTCCATTCATGAAGTTTCGTATAAATTAATAACTACGTTTGAAGGAGCAAATTCTGTTCTTTATTGTTAACTAGCTTCCGCCCGCGACTTCGTCCGCGTGGACTTCAGAATTGGGCCCAGACTCCAGAGAGGAAGAAAATGTTAAGCTGGCGCCATCTAGTGACGAAGTGGAAATTTTTAGTTTGTAAGCATTCCTCCGGGAACCCTTCAGTTTTCCGGGATTTTAGTATCCTATAGGTTAGCCGAGTGCTGTATCTATCTATCTACCAAATTTCATCCAAATCCGTTCAGTAGTTTCGGCGTGAAAGTGGAACAAACAAACAATCAAACATCCATACTTTCGCATTTACAATATTATAATAATAATAATGATTGCGCTTCGGAGACCTCTTTGCGGAGACCGAGGTTTTGTCTGTGCAATACAGGATCAGGTTATAAAGACGAACAACTACAGGAGGTTCATAATGAAAGACGGTACCTTGGACGTATGTCGGTTGTGCCGTGAGCCAGGTGAAACCCTGCGCCATATAACCTCCGGTTGTTCGATTCTTTGTAACACTGAGTATCTGCACAGACATAACCAAGCAGCCAGGATCCTGTATCAAGAGATCGCTCTAAAGTATGGCTTCATAGCTCGGCGGTTGCCATATTACAAGTATACGCCGGAGTCGGTTCTCGAAAACGACCGCGCCAAGCTCTACTGGGACTGAGACATCATCACGGACAGGTCTATTGATCATAACAGACCTGATATCGTGTTGATGGATCGGGCGCAGTCAAGGGTGTTTTTGGTGGATATCACTATTCCACACGACGAAAACCTCGTGCAAGCCGATGCCGACAAGAGGTTATATACGGTACCTTAACCTGGCGTACAAGGTTACGGATGTGTGGCAAGTGCAATCCACTGAAATCATTCCTGTAGTCCTGTCCGTTAATGGTTTGATCCCCAGTGACCTGGATCGTAACCTTAGGCGGTTGGGACTTGAGGCAGACCGATAATAGCGGCTATGCAAAAGGCAGTCCTCCTCGACAATGCCCGGATTGTCCGACGCTTTCTCTCCTCGTCGCACTGACTTTCAGCCGACTGTGCTTCTGCTGGAGTAGCTCCTGCCATTTCGCCTAGCGCGAAGTGGTCAGAGTAGCCCAAATGTATACTTCAAAATAATAATATTAATGAGATGAGATGAAATAATTTTAGTCAATTTTCACGTCACTATTGTAATGTGTCAAAATGGCAATCAAAGCGTGCCGCAGGTATAGTCCCTAGTTATATTATTATCACATTATCTATATTTTAATGGCGGCTTGAAAACTTCCGACTCTGGGGTTGGCCACTAGCTCCATAACTTCCACTAATCCGGACGTGGACCCAGTGTGGAGTATGGCCTAACCTTTCCGAGGCATGGGAAGAGACCCGTGCCCCTGCAGAGATGATATGGATTGGTAACGACTATGGTTTAGCATATAGCTAAAGTGAAGGCTTGGAGAAATCTGGGAAAAACATTTCTGTGCTCCTTGTGACAGTCATTAAAAAAACCGATGTCTACGCGGGCGTAGCCACGGGCAAAAGCTGGTATAAAATAGTTCACTCTTTACCTTGAAGTCCAATCAATTTACGTGGAAGCAACCTACACAAATAATCATCTGTCTGCGGCCATCTACGGCTTTAAAAAATTGTGGGCAGAAGTTATTGAAACTGCTCGCGACGCGACGGATAAAGAGTATCATATGAATGCATACGTTAATCCAGGTAATCTTATCTTATCTCATCTCACTTCTCACTATCTCACTAATATATATATATATATAATATTATAAATGCGAAAGTATGGATGTTTGTTTGTTTGTCAGTTTGTTTGTTTGTTCCGTTTTCACGCCGAAACTACTAAACGGATCTGGATGAAATTTGGTAGGTAGATAGATAAAGCACTCGGCTAACACATAGGATAGGATACTTTTTATCCCGAAAAACTAAAGGGCTCCCGTAGGAATGATTAAAAACTAAAAATTTCCAATTCGTAACTAGATGGCGCTATGTTAACATTTTCTTCTTTCTGTACACAATTCTGAAGTCCACGCGGGCGATGTCGCGGGCGAAAGCTAGTATTTAACTATGTGGGAAATTTTATCTAAATCAGTTCAGCCGTTTTTGCGTGATTGCGTACCAAACGTCAAAACTTCATTTTTTTTTAAAGATGGTTAGGTATTACAGAGTAACGTTCTTATTAGTTTTGTGTGTAAAAAGTTAACCTATATTTATTTTATTTTTTATTTAAATGCGAAAGTTCGTTTGCTTGTTTGTCCTTTTTGGCTAAACAAACTGAGCAACGAAACTTTTGTTTTACCACATTTTAAATCTTCTTCTTCGGTCCCTTAATGGTGGATCGTGGCCACAAATAAGGTCTCTCCTTTGGCTGCAGTTGTAGGTGCTACGGACTGCCCTCTGAATGCTCCCTCCTACAGGTTTCTTCACCACATCTATCCATCAGGAAGATCCATGCCCTAGGCTCGTTTGCCTTCCATCTGACCCAGAATTATTGCTTCTCTAAACTACGCCTAGGTGACCGCACAGTACCCTTAGCAGTAAGCAAAGGGCCCTTATGGTGGCATATTGCTGAGAGCCTTCATTGTGTTCTTGTAATATGGATTCATTTATGTATGTATTTAAAATGTATATGTGTATGTATATCAGTCTCTGGTTCCCATAGTACAGGGAATCACAGTTTGGGGCCAGATGACCGTGTGTGATTTGTCCCAGATATTATTATTATTTGTTCTCATGGCGTATCCGTCTATGAAATTCTGAGAAGCTTTCTTCAGCACCACATTTCAAAAGCTGATGATAACTTTTTAAATTACTCGTAATGACAAAAAATGGACTCTACAATCTACATACAAAAAATGACAATCCAACGACCGATTTATATGGTTAATAGATTCTCATCTCACTAATATTATAAATGCGAAAGTACGGATGTTTGCTTGTTTGTTCCGCTTTCACGCTGAAACTACTGAACGGATTTGGATGAAATTTTGTAGGTAGATAGATAACGCACTCGGCTGACAACTTTTTATCTCGGAAAACTCGAAGGTTCCCGGAGGAATGGCTAAAAACTGAAATTTTTACCTCGCCACTAGATGGTGCTGCCTTAACATTTTATCTCTTTGACCCAGTTCTGAAGTTTACGCAGACGAAGTCGCGGGCGGAAGCTAGTAATTTTTAAATAAAAAAATAATAAAAAAGAGAGATTTAAAAATAAATTGCAACACCCATCAGCGATATTCTTAAAAAGAGAGATATCCATGCAAGTATAGTCGCTGACAATAACTAGTCATCTCTTGTATGAACCAGACGAAATTAATTAATTAAAAAAAGCGGCCTTATCAAAATGTGTTTTTAAATTTGTTTCAGAAAAAAAGTTCCAACCTTTTCCCATTTCCCGATAACATTCCTGATAAGTTAGTTATATATAGTGTTGTATAATTAGTCGAATTTTAGTTAGCGATTACATTCCATAGTTATTAAACTTAACAGAAAAACGCTTAACAAAATATAAAAATTGATGTAAAAAACATACTGTGCCATGTGATTAACGTCAAGTCCAGTGATCGGAGATAATTTTTCAGTGCGCAAGATAGAATTATCTGTACCAGATATATCACCTATCTACATAATTTATTTAATCTTTGTCAAGGCTTAGAGATTCTGAAGTTAGTTCGCTTCGAGATGTGACAACTGCTAAAGTTGTGACAGAAACTAAAAACTTTTCAGTTCATAGCGAATCTCGTTGATCTCGAATTTGACAAAAATAAAAAAAAGATTGTGAACTGGCACTTTTGCAAATCAAACTTTTTTTTATTCGAGCAGTGAACCTCCTTGCTCGCAGCTGTAGCGAACAGCCAACTCTCTAATTCCATCTGCTATCACAGTATTGGCAACGTGTCAGGTAGCCTGTCTTCCTTGCGAATCCATCTCAATAGTCGACACCTAACTCCACCCTCTCCTATCCAATCTCCTCGCAATCTCGGTCTCCACGGAGCATAGTCAGATCTCCGCGCCATGCAGTGAGCAGCAGTGACGTCACCTCACCATGAGTTCCTCCCCAGTAGCGGAACCAGCGTCACCGACGTCGGCGGCGTCACCCCCGTCACCCGCGCTGCACAGCGTCCGTCAGTTCCATACCTCGACGCCGAATTACATTGGAAAGGTGAGAATTCGATTTTTTGCCAGCACTAGTAGCTTGGTGACGTCACTTTTATATTAATTTCATTTCACCGGACTAACCATACAAATGTCAACATCATCATCATCAGCTAAAAGACGTCCACTGCTGCAAAAACGCCTCCCCCAAGGATTTCCACGCCGACCGGTCCTGCGCTGCCCGCATCCAGCGGCTTCCCGCGACCTTCACCAGGTCATCGGTTCACTGAGTGGGAGCCTGCCTATACTACGTCTTCCGGTGCGCGGTCGCCACTCGAGAACTTTAATGCCCCAATAACGGCCACCTGTTCTACGAGCTGTAGCCATACAAATGAACTAAGCACATAAAAATCGAGGTAGTTTAGTTCTTGAGCACTCTCTCCGAAATGAATTTGATAAAAAACCGATAAAGAGGCGACTTTGTGGTTACTTTCAGTGATTGTGTTCCGTTCTGGTGGGCATGTCCCTCTTAGCGCAATCTAAAGCGAAGCATTGCTTCTTAACGTCATATTTTTTTATTAACCACAAATATAAACCCTTGGCATCATCTCACCTGATGGTAAGTGATGATGATGCCGAAGGATGGAAACGGGCTTACCAAGATTCCCCAACGCCATTAGGAGCTATCTTATCTCCATGCCGGAACATATCAGTGCTATTAACATTCTTGATGATTGGCAGCAAAACCTACATAAGATAATGGTAGCTAGCCTAGAGGGCTCAGAAAATGCTCTACCACCAACCAAACCGAGTTCAACGAAATAGGATCCCGTACGCAATCGAACTCGCGACCTCCTGATCCATGCGAAGTGAGCAGACTAGCTACTGACACAAAACACATAGATACAGAAGGTCCGCTCAATACGCTCACTAAAATCCTAAGCATATTACATGCTTATAGACGTATACGGTCATTTTAGGCAAGATCACGTACTGTGCGATCGTGGCCTTGCCTCGAACGACCGTATATTTCTTTAAGCACGTATATGCTTACGATTTTAGTGGTTTGTATTAAGCGGACCTTCTGTGTCTATTTTGTGCTACTGACCACGGAGGCAGTTGCACAGACTTACCTGATATAAGTGAAAAGAAAACATTCCCACAAACCGTGGTTGCTTAAGTCTACACAAAGACGAAACGCAACCGTGGCGAATCGCTATCTTTAACCGAAAGCTACTTTGACAAAAATGTCTTGAACATACACAGATTTGGCAAACAAACCTTTGACAAAACGCACCTTAGACAAAAATTTGACTATGAGGAAAAGCAATTTTGTCCATAGGCATAAAAGTCTTGAAAACAATAGTGTTTACAAAATATTTGGCCTTTATCGTATCATTACGCATCGTCGATACGATAAGAGAAAGAAAATGATAAAAATAGATATAAAAACGGATTGGGTTTAACTGACTGGGTGAATCGAAATAAGCATTATCTGTAGTACCCGATGATTGGGTCTTTTCCTCACCACACTGAACAACTTTCTCTTAAAAGACCAGTAGGTAGTTTCAAAAAAAATGGATCTCCCTACAAAGACAAAGCATCTGATCGACATATGTGAAATTATGAAATCTCTACCGATTCAGCAAAGACAAAGAACAAAAGTTGTTCAGTCTCATGAGTATGAACGCTAGTTAACGTGTCCTAAAGTTATACAGGGTGAAATTATAATTGACCACGCTGAATACGTTAAAAACAACCGACTTCAATCGCAACAACTCCAATTTTGCTGTTTTTGTTGATTTTCTCAAAAACCGCTTTATATGGGACCACACTAAAAAAGAATTTTCCAAATTGGTTCAGGCGTTTTCGAGTAATCGGTGAACATACATAAAAAAAAAATAAAAAAAAGATTCCGACGAATTGAGAACCTCCTCCTTTTTTTGAAGTCGGTTAAAAATCACGAACCTTATTTTAACTGTGGCCTCTAGTCATGACACTGGACAATTTTTTCTAAGGAATTAATTGGAGCAAAAAATAATGGACCCTTCATGCAAATCGGTGAGCTGAGTTGCCAAGAAGCAGAAACCACAGTTAAAATTTGGTCCACGCCATCGATTTCACCCGTATAGGGCGTTGTTTTCGTCGATTACTGCCTTTTTTTGAACAAGGGTTCCGCCAAGGATTTCCACGCCGACCGGTCTCGTGTTGCCCACACCACAAAATAGACACAGAAGGTCCGCTCAATACAAACCACTAAAATCGTAATATCGTCATATATGGTTCATTCCAATCAAAAAAAAGCAAAACGTAAACAAACTTACTATGGATCTGACACATGTCAATGTCATCTGCATACTATGTTTGTTTACCTTTTGCTTTTTTTTGATTGGAATGAAGTATACATGCTTATACGTATACGGTCGTTCGAGGCAAGGTCACGCGGAAAAGTATCACAACAGTATCGTGACCTTGCCTACAATGACCGTATACGTCTATAAGCATGTATATGCTTAGGATTTTAGTGAGCGTATTGAGCGGACCTTCTGTATCTGTGTATTTTGTGCCCACACCCAGGGGCTTCCCGCGACCTACACCAGGGCATCGGTCCACCGAGTGGGAGGCCTGCCCACGTTCGTCGCGCGGTGCGCGGTCGCCACTCGAGAACTTTGCCCCAACGGGTATCTGTTCTACGACCTATGTTATGAATATATACGTAAAATAAATATGTTATATTTTCAGAAGCAGCCCCACTCGCCGCTGAACGTTTCCCTGCCCGCTACCGCTCCGGCCACTCCACCCACATACGGTTAGTATTTTTTTACATTTCCTTCTGTCAGTACAGTTTTATTTTTGGCCTTTGCCATTTCGTCAATTTAGAGAGGTGGAGACGCCTGAACAGCACGAGTCGCACGAACAGACTAAAAAGTTGCGTACAGTGAACACAGCCCTAGAGCGTCGTTACTCCGACCAATGACAGAAAAGTATAATTCGTCGGTACAAGCTCGTTTCCCTGAATATAGTGGAACCACACCGCAGACAAAGGAATAAACTTTATTGTAATCCTATTTTCTCTTACTTTATGGTTTGTAGACAGAAAACTCTTTACAGAGTTATTGTAAACATACCAATTTTAAGGCGGGAAGTACACTCAATCTGAGCAGGTTGATGCATGATAATTTAATATCGACCGTAACGCCAATCATTTTAAGTTCAGATCAGTGTGGGTACCGTCGCAGCGGTTACGTCAAGGCCGAACGCAAAATTCTCGACATTTCGATGTTTTTATTACTTTTCTTGGCTTTCAAATAAGTTAAAAAAAATCCGTTCAATACAAATTGAAGGTATTAAATTGGCCGATTTTTGTGTGTTGGTTTCAACATAAACAAATATTGTGTTTCCGAGAGAATTTGCCATTAATGCAAAATACAGGGTTTACAGGATATTTTTTTTCATCAAAGTTTCTGTGATTTTAATGATTCTGTTCAATACAATTTGTTTTTTATTGTTTCAAGTATGTTATATATTTTTTCTATGGTGATAGCTTTAACCATTATTTCAAGAATTTGAATTGAATATTGCGATTTGGCTATACTTAGCGCCATAATATGTA
Source organism: Coleophora deauratella (assembly GCA_958295455.1). NCBI lineage: Eukaryota > Metazoa > Arthropoda > Insecta > Lepidoptera > Coleophoridae > Coleophora > Coleophora deauratella. The sequence goes on from OY282417.1 coordinate 7,171,564, forward strand.
TATTAATCCATATACTTCTTATGTCCAATAAACAAAAGTATCAGTGCCATGCCGATACTTGAGGGCTAATAGGGAATGCCTCTTAGGGTGCGTTTACACTGAGGCGGAGCGGAGCGGAGACATGCCGAATTGACCAATCATACTGCTCGAAATGAAGTGGAGATTTTGAGTAATCTGATTGGTCAATTCGGCACGTCTCCGCTCCGCTGTGCTACAGTAGAAACGTACCCTTATGCCGGTGTATACGCTGCCTATCTCGCGCCACCCGCCGGAACACAGTACTCTGCTGGCAGCAGGTGTAGAGCAACCAGTGGTACCCACCCAGTCGGACCGTGCATAAAGAGGTCCTTGCAATGGTAATACGATAAAATTAGTGAAAACATTAATTGCATTAACACTTCTGTTTGACCCGGTTACTATTTAACATCAGTGCGAAGAGGTGCGAAGGTAATGATGAAAAAAATATGCCGCTAGTTTCAGGATCGCTCGCTCGATCGATCACTCGCGGATCGCTCGACTTGCATCGTGATATACAGAGAGATCCCTCGATAAAGTGTGTAAAAGAAAATTCGTATTAGAGTGACTTTTCGACCGCAAAAAACTGCAATATTCAAAAAAATCGACGATCGCGTTGCTGGCTCCAGGCTAGTGACTTGGACCTCCTAGCCAGAGGTCTCGGGCTCAAATCCTGGTCAATGTATCGTACTAATAAATTTTTCGAAACTTACGTACGTTTTTACACCGATCGCTTTAATGGTGAAGGAAAACGTCGTGAGGAAACCTGCATATCGGATCGTGTACTGATTCTGGTACCTGCACAAGTACGATATAATCACGATGTGAAATGCAGTTACTGTGTCGGTGTTATTTAGGTCTGTGACATGTCAAGAGTTAATGTCAGGACGAGTGTAAAATGGGAACCTTTTTAGACTTGTTTTTAATGTGCATACGTAAGTTTTACAGAGTTGAATTTCTTTGTAATTGTAATATTGTGTCATATGTCATGACGCGATTAAGAAGTAACTGATCTTGTGTGGGTTGTACCCCTGTTGTCCTCAATGTTTTATAGTATAAGTAACTTCTGTTGCAGATGTACTGATTTTAACAACTCCTCCGCGCAAATGTATTCAGTGTTTAAACAGTAACTTTTGTTGCGGTGAACCGACTTCAACACCTCCGCTGCGGCGAACCTATTTTTAACACTTCCGCTGCGCCAACAACCGACTTTAAACCCTCCGTTGCGCAAGTGTATTCAGTGTTTAAACAGTAACTTTTGTTGCGGCGAACCGACTTTAACCCCTCCGCCGCTCAAATGTGTTCAGTGTTTAACCTGTAACTTCTGTTGCAGGTGAACCCACTTTAACCCCTCCACCGCGCTCGCCCGGCCCCGCCGCGCCTGCCTCGGGCGACTCCCGCGCTCATCCCCCGGACGGCACGTCCTCTGACAAGGTAAGAGAGACTATTTACTATTTTTAACTCGTGTAATTTCTTTTTTTTTTATCAAGCATCGGTGGGGCAACGGGTAGTGACTCCGTCCTCCTAACCAGAGGTCGTGGGTTCAAATCCTGGCCTGTGCACCAATGAGTTTTTCGAAATTTACGTGCATTTTCTTACCGACCGCTTTAACGGTGAAGGAAAACATCGTGAGGAAACCTGCGCATCTGATTTTTAGATGTGTATTATGGTCGCGTTGCACACGTCCGTAGGTGTAAATCTAAAATGCCCTACACGTGATCGCCGGTGATGCTAAGTATACCTTGTGGATAGAGCGGTTAAATGCGATTAGACCACACTTTTTGACCAAAAATTGCGAAGAAAATGGTAAGAAAATTTAACAGCGCAGCGGCATGTATGCTTGCGTCGGCCACTCCGATTGCGGACACTTTATCTGTTGGACGATTAGTAACAATAGTTTGCATTGCATGTAACATGTTTGTGCTTTGCAAGGCACGTTAAGCCGTTGGTATCGGTTGCTATTACTAGATGTAAGTCATTAAGCCGTGTCAGAGGCGGCTTAAAACCTCGTGACACTGAGGTTTGACCACTATTCCCACAACCTGCATCAATCCGGACTTGGCTCCCATGTTATCGCGGATTATGGTCTAATAATCTTCCCTGCGTGGCCCTAGCAGTGGGAAAAAATATGCGTTGTTAACGATATCATTTGTAAAGTAAACTTGACCTAAATTTCAATGTTTGGTATTTGCTTACCATGTTTATTTATGACTTTGACACATAAATTATCAATAAATGTCAATCGAATATGACGCTGACTTGTTAATACAGGGTATTAAAAAAGTGCGTTTGAGATTTTAAGAGGTTACTCAGAATCAAGTACCGAATACAGGAAAAATGTTGAAAAAATCCGACCTACAAGTTTTTTTTTAGATTCCCATAGTCTGAAACTTGGAAAAAAATTGTATATCGGTTTTTTTTTTCTGTTCAGAGAAACCCCTTAAAATCTCAAACGCACTTTTTTATCACCCTTTATTAACAAGTCAGCGTCATATTCTATTGACATTTATTGATAATTTATGTGTCAAAGTCATAAATAAATATTCCAAAAGAATCGCGGTTATTTAAATATAGTTGTGACAAAACTAAATAAGTAATTATTGTTAGCAAAAATGAAGCCAAGGACAAATTTTGTGTATAGTGACATAGTTTATAAGTTTAAAAATAATAATAGTTTATACTAAATGAATTAGTTTTTATCGTTCATTGATTGCTACATTTAAATGATTTGAATTTATGTATTGAATTATTTTAATTAATCTTGTTTCGAAAAGATGCCGAAGCTTCTGTTTTGGTTTTACGTTGCGAGGGTTTGTATTAAAGTATTGTATTTTGTTAATCCAGGATCAATTATTTGTATGCCAAATGTCTCTGAAGTCGGTCGTTTTTGCATGGTTGAGTAACAAACATCCAAACTTTCACATTTATAATGTTGAACTGTGGAGGCTGATTCTGAAAAAAGACTAGTTGTCTGGCTTAGGATCAGGCGCGGATCCACCGTTTTGGGCACAGTGGGCATGCCCACAACCTTAATTGCGGTCAATAGGATTGTCGTATCGAACGCCTCAGTAAAATAAAAATAATAAAAATGGCATTTCCCCGACCGAAGCACTTTTTCGAACTCGTCCTAAGCTCTTATAAAAACGTTAAGAATCGATTCAAAAGATTCAATCTCCTCGCGGTTAGTGCAACAAACAAATGATGGAACAAATGCCTTTTTCATATCTAACTCATAAGTATAGATGTAGTAATGCATATCTGTAAATCTAGAAGGAAGAAATATTTCGAATCTCTGTGAACCAAAGAATTATTTAAGCTTTAATAGTGCATAGATAATTAAACATGTTACAGTTTTTGATGTACTATTTGCATTGTATTAGTAATTAGCATTTTGTCAAGTGTTTAAATAAATAAATAATAAAAAGTGAATATAAATAAATAATAAATAATTTGCATTTTTGCGGTTGCTTGTAGACACTACTTTCGAATTTTTTAAAAAAATGTCTACTGCCTTATTATTGTAATTTACATCTTTAAATACACGTAATTATAATAATTTAAAATTTTCGCGCTCGCTTCGCTCGCGTTTTTTCGTATAGGGAGAGATGACTGGAGAGACTTAAGCCAAAAAGGCTTATTTATCTAAAGCTTCTTCAAAATACAAACAAAGATATATTTTTTTTCATAAATTCATATTTTCGCGCTCGCTTTGCTTGGCGTCTCTTTCTATTCAATATAGTGCGATCTATTCTACTGCCTTGCTAATTACATAAATGACCACGCTGAATACGTTAAAAACAACCGACTTCAATCGCAACAACTCCAATTTTGATATATTTTTGTTGATTTTCTCTAAAACCGCTGAATCGATTTTGATAAAATTTATATGGGACCACCTGTGAAGTATACCCTTTTAAACAAAAAAAGAATTTTCTAAATCGGTTCAGGCGTCTTCGAGTAATCGGTGAACATACATAAAAAAAAAAAAAGATTCCGACGAATTGAGAACCTCCTCCTTTTTTTGTAGTCGGTTAAAAATATGAGAAATATACCGACGGGGAAGTGCTAACAACTCCTAACTTACATTTTTTACGAAAACGACTTATGAATGCAGTTCGATAGAGAATCAATTTGCGCGTCTACTGGTATATGAATTAAGTTGAAATTCGCAAAATTGATGTAGCTAGGCACCGAGGAAATATCTCCTATATTAAGGCCTTAAGATATGTGAAATGTCCAAATTCTTGGATATTTCAGGCAAATTGTTTCAATAACTGTTAATCTAATCTATAAATAAAAAATACACAATAATAGACAAGGGTTTAATTAATCTTTTGTCTTGATCAAAATTATATTTTTGACAACCGCCTCTCAGAAAAAAAATCCCTAAAGAACACCTATTTTGCCATAAATGTTATTTTCTCTCGGAAACGGCACAAGATATCGTGTTAATTTTTACACATGATAAACATCTTAACAATATTAACAGTTTGTCTTGAATATTTTATTTTTACTGCGTAATTTATTCGTGAAAAGTATTTATTTCTCCAAAATGGAAGTAAATCCGCGCGACCCTGCCTGCTCCACCATCCTGTAATCCCCTGCGGACTCTGCCGGCAGTCCGCGTCGCGATCTCATCGAGGGTGGACTGCGCGTCTGTTTCGGAGCGACGTCCTTGACAAAAACACTTCGCTTTTGAAGACTAAGCTCACTTGTGCATACTTTTTTTAATATCAGTAACTTAGTTAAGATATTTTCTACGCATTAGTGGGCGAAAAGTAAATGTAAATATTTTTTCACGAAAAAATATTTTTTTTATCTCGTCAAAGTAAAAGGAACCAACGATTGTTTGTTTCATGTAATAGAAATGCCTAAATACAAGAAAAAATATTAAGTCTGTTAAAGCAGGACGGCGATTACAAGAGTACTGATGTTATGACTTTTGGTTCAGTGATCAGGAGCGCTATCCTGACTACTGATCCACGGGTTGCGGGTTCGATTCCCGCCCAGAGCAAACATTTCTTTAACGATAGATTTGTTTGCTCTGTGTCTGGATGTATAATATTTATATATGTTTTTATTCCAAAAACGTATCTATTTACATATGTATATTATTCGTCTCTGGTTCCCATATTACAGAGAATCCTAGTATGAAGCCAGATGACCGCAGGATGATTGTATGTTAATTGTCCTGGATATTTATTTATTATCTTATAATTTTTGGATATTTGCACAGAACCCCTGAGGGTACCCTCTGACCGAAATCTAAATAAATAAAATAATATACAGGTTGTCCTAAAACTAATGCGACAAATTTTGGCTGGTGATAGCTTTGAGCAAGACCTAACAAAATAACGTAACATATCGTCGTATCTTACGAATAAGGGCATAATTGCAAAACGACAACTTTTCAGGAAGTGGTTTTAACTAGAGATGGGGCGGATATCCGGTTACTATTCGGTATCCGGCCTATCCGGCCAGTATTTAATAGTAGGCCGGATACCGGATAATAGCTCAATAATCCGGCCCCCGCCGGATAGTTACAATTTCGTAAATGAACATCAAAAAACACAAAACCAATTTTTAGTCTAGTCCAATGGAACTCTTTAATGAGGTAGGAGAAAAAGAGTAGTAGAGTAGGAAAAAAAGCGTCGGTGGCGCAGCGGCTAGTGACTCCGTCCTCCTAACCAGAGGTTGTGGGTTCAAATCTTGGCCACTGCATCAATGAGTTTTTCGAAACTTACGTGCATTTTCATACAGACTGCTTTAACGGTGAAGGAAAACATCGTGAGGAAACCTGCACATTTGATTTCTAGATTTGTATGATAGTCACGTTGCACACGCCCGTAGGTGTAAATCTAAATGCCCTACACGTAACCGCGGGTGATGCTAAGTGCAACACTAGGCAACCGCCGTCTATATCTTGTGGGAAGAACGGTTGAATGTGCCACACGATAAGAAGAATAATGAGGTAGTAATTATGCTTTTTGAGCGCCGACGTTTCTGCCTTCTTCCCAGTGATACCTCGAGAAATCACCTCACATAAATTACACTTAGAAAATTGTTCCTCTTCGACGAAATCTCATCTCATCTCACCAATATTATAAATGCGAAATTATGGATGTTTGTTTGTGTTTTGTTTGTTTGTTTATTTTAGTTTATTTTGTATTTTAGTTTATTTATTTGTTTGTTCCGCTTTTACACCACAACTACTGAATGGATGTAGATGAAATTTGGCAGGCAGATAGATAAAGCACTCAGCTAACACATATGATACTTTTTGTGCCGGAAACTTAAGGGTTCCTGGAGGAATGCTTAAAAACTCAAAAATTACCCTTCGTCACTAGATGGCGCCACCTTAACATTTTTTTCTCTCTGGATCCAATTTTAAAGTCCACGCAGGCGAGTCGCGGACGGAAGCTGATACGTCCATAAAGGCGACTTTTTCTGTACACTTACCATTTTTACAAACACAAATTAAATTAGGACCACTATCACGATTAAATTTTTATCAGTAACTTAAAAAAGGAATCGCTATAAGCTATAAGATCGCCTACATTTTACCACTGTAACTTTAATATTGTGCCTTTTGTTGTTATATATTGTTTGTGTGTGTACAATAAAGAGTATATCAATCAAAAACGTTGTGATTGTTTGATTGAATACATAAACAAAACAAGCGAGTAAAGTAACTGTCCACGTTCGCTAGGTGTCAGCCCGAAGAAAGCCCGAATCAATGCAAAGCGTGGGCGCCACGCAGCCTCCCGCAGCTGCTGCGCATAGTCACGTCATAGCAATTAAGGCTGCCATCCGTTTGCAGACATTTTTAGACGGCAGGATAATTTAGCCGAATATTCGGTATCCGGTTATCCGGCCAAAACACTATACGTCCCATCCCTGGTTTTAACATTATATTTTCAACAGGAACTGATATTTTTGAAGTGTTGACATTCAAAACATAGATTAACTACTCTTGGGTTGTTATTAGCGATTTTATCTCAATAGGTATATAACGTTATGTACGCAATTTAACTCTTTCAGGATCTTGATCAACAATTAGGATATTACTGAGAACTTCGCGAATACAGCCGATACGAGTATAAAAACTATAGTGGTATCAAGGTGATGTATCAAACAATGAAGTAGGATAATCGAGTCATAGATACTTGTAGTCGACTGAGCAGGGAATGTTCGCTCTCTAGTTTGTAGTAGATCTATTAACTGCAGGTCAATGTTCACAATAACCATCATTGCTGATTAACATAGAGCAATTGACCCTTAATCCCTTCTAGACCTGGGAGTAGTTTTGCGTTTGATTATGTGTTTAGAAGTACCTGGATATTCAGGAAAGGAAATATACCAAATGCTACTAATACATTACCTATCAAACTGATGAAGTTGGATGATTGAGTCACAGAGGTCAACTTGGCAAGGAATGTTATGACTCCCAGTATCAGTACGGATTTGTGGTAGGTCTGTCAACGGTAAGTCAATGTTCACAATCACCATGATTGCTGAAGAACATAGAGCAAAATATTTAGTTTTGGCGATCCACTGCGAAGCAGAAAATTTAAACGCTTGATGTAGGTGATAGCACTCGAATTAGTGATTCGATCATATAGAATAATCTCTAAACATTTTTGGGAAATCATAAGATTACTAGATGTCATTTTGAATGGGACAGCCTAATATTTATTGTCATAGCGGCAAAAGAAATACACACTCTGTAAAATTTCATTTCTCTACTTATTACGGTTCATGAGATACAGCCCGCTGACAGATATACAGACGAACGGACGGACGGAAAGTGGAGGCTTAATAATAGGGTCCCGTTGGCTTTTGAACTTTGAACCCTAAAAAAGATAAATTTTGCCGCCACTTTTCTATCTTTCTTTCAAAACAACATCTCTACTTCGGCCAGGCAGTCTATAAATCAGCAGCTTGGGTGTATTAAAAATCTAATAGTACAGTTGTCTCCGATTAGGGTAGGTACTTTTGTCCCACAGTGTCGCCGCTGCTCTTTCACTCTTGCGATTTAAATGAAATGCTCACAGAGTTTGAATCGCTACAGAGTTTAAACACTACACAGAGTTTAAAATAATATTAAAAAATTAAAGGGGCTCCTCATACAAGAGACGTGTTTTTTAGAGTTTCTTGTACGATAGTACGGAACCCTTCATGTGCGAGTGCGACTCGTACTTGGCCAGTTTTATTTTTATTTTAGGTAGTTAGTCACGGTGACCTTCTAGAACAAACATAATATGATCGCCTTTCTATTTTTAATCAATCTAATTAATTTTATTTGAAAACCTCGAATATAATAAGTCAGCACCTTGAGGTCAAAAATAGCAATTAACTCATTGTTTGTAAGGAAAATATCCAAGTATTATACATTTCTAAAATGGGCATGAAACAAGGATTTTTATAGCATACTATGCTCTATCTTATAATGTGAGACAAAAATTATTCAGTATTTTTTTTTACGTCGCAGATGTATAAAGTTTCGTTATCGAATATTTTAAAGCTTTTTTTAATTGATGATGTATTTCTGATGGCATCTTTAATATTTTTGTAGAATAAAGTAGTGAATCCGAGTGGAGACACTAATCAACGATATTTGAGTCCAAAAAACAAATTAATTAAAAAACATAGTAGTGTTTTTTTTTTATTAATCTGGTATACCTCGAAAACTATAAACTTTTGCAGAACATATGTTTCGTTATTTTGATAGGTCTTGATCAAAGCTATCACCAGCCAAAAGAAGATCATTAATTTTGAGCCTTTTATGAAAGTGCCGGCCAACAAAAAAGAAGTACGAATTGTTAGAACTATTTGGAGCAATAATTAATGTTAATATGACACAAAAGTTGAAAAATGTAAATTGTACCAGATGATAAACTCTAGTTATATCTGAGCTTTCAGGAATCAATAAATGTATGAAAATGACGATTCATCCATCTTATATAACATTGTTCAGAAAAACCCTACAACTTTTGTGTCATTTTAACTATTGCTCCAAATAGCAAGTTCTAATAATACATTTTTTTTTTGGTTGACCGGCACTTAAAAAAAAGGCCAAAAAATGTATGGAGCCTGAATGATCTCCTTCGTCGCATTAGTTTTGGGACATAGTTAGTTAGACACAGTTAGAAGAATATTTTTTATATCACACCTAGTCCTAAAATCTAAAAACATAAACTTGACGGACTCGTTGGCTCAGTGGTTTGTGCCCCTGACAACATCCGAGAGTCGTGGGTTCAATCCCCACCCGGTGCAGGTCAAATATTTCTATGATGAGTAGATTTATTATTTTTCTCTCTGTTGTCGCGGGCAACAGCTAGTAATAAAATAGTGTACCCCATGTCACTCCCACAACTGAGAAAAATCTAATAACATCAAATACTGCAATCCGACAAAAGAAGTTGAATCCGATTTGGCTGTAGGCACGCTCTACATACTTACATACTTCGTATTGGTTCCTGACGCCTACTGGTCATAAAAAATAAAACTCAACACTTTGCACGTAACGATGACGTCAGTTGCAGTGATGTGCAAACAAAAATAGGCAGTTGTGTAGGATAACTAATAAATAACACTTGTCCCTTCTGCAGTTTTTATAGTATTTCAACTGTACCGACCGTTGCCGCTAGATGGCACTGACGTCTGCAAAACTCTCAGCGATCTCCGTTTCAGCAAGGTTATTCAGACTACTTAAAGCCTTAAGGTTAAACGTCAGTCACCCTATTTCATACAAAATTACCTGGCTATTAACTACACAAATAACCACTATATTTTCGATTTTATCTGTCCAACGTAAACTTTGCAACCTTTGATTTTCTCCAAATGTATATAATTATATTATTTATTTCTGTAATATCATTAAAAAATGCAGTAAAATATCATAAATTTTACGCATGTAGTGGTGTATAATTCAGCACCACCTTTCTGATATTACAGTAACTACAATCTCAATTGGTCTGTTAAGCTTTGTTTAGCCCAGGATTTCGTTTTTAGCGCCATCTTGCACTTTGCTTGAGCATTACCAAAGTAGCAAATTTATTATAAAGACTTTTTAGTCTGAGTAATTTATGCTGGCAAACTTGTTTTATATTCAGAAAAAAAAGACGCTGTCAGTCTCACGTCATGGACATCTGAAAGACGAAAATATTGTTCACCCAACAAGGTCTAGTTGTGAGTTTCAGCTCGATATTTGTGATATACAGGCTGATATTTTTACTTATACAGAATGTAAAAAGATCACTCATGGAAATTTAAATTATGGGATCCACTCATGAAACTGAACAACTTTTCCGAATGAACCTTAAGAATGCTGAATACTTAAGACAATTTTTGAACACACCGTACAAAATTGGTCGGTTAGCTTACCATATTATATGAAAACTTCATTTTTTTTGTTTTGTCTCCGTGTCTCCGGGTTGTCTGGAAGAAATCGCTTTCAGCGATAAGACCGCCCAGGTTGCACCACCACATCTTTTTATTTGTTTTTATAATGAGATTGTATTTTGTGTGCAATAAAGAGTATTTATCTTATCTTATCTTTTATGCGAATTTTGTATGGGTTGGTATGTTAAAGTTTCCGGAAGTTACAGCCTGTATAAGGTGCATTCAAAAATTTTTAGACTCATACCATGCCCCATTTCAAATTTTAACCGCCTCCGCTTGTCCGCTCGTTTCACATCAGGAGGTCGGGGGTCGATTCCCGGCGGGGTGTAACTTTCTGGATTCGGTTTGGTTGGTGGTAGGGTATTTTCTGAGCCCGCCTGGCATATGTCACCATCTTATCTAAGTCTTGCCGCCAAACATCAACGTTAACAGCATTGATGTGTTCCGGCATGAAGGTAAGATAACCAGTTCCCCACTGCGTTGGGGAATCTTGGTAAGCCCGCTTTCGTATTCGGCATCATCGTCACTTACCATCAGGTGAGATGATGCCAAGGGCTTACCAATTGAGGGTAAAAAAAAGATGATAGCTAACCAGGCAGGCTCCGAGAATGCTCTACCACCGACCAAACGGAGTCTTACATATTATAGTTAGACTCTGCCGGGAATCGAACCCGCAACCTCCTGATGTGAAGCGAGCGACTAGACAACGGAGGCGGTTTTCCGGGAGTATTATTATTGTCTCTTTTGACAAAAAGTAAGTAGTTACCAGCAACCACGTGATACAACCCGAACCTTAGATATGTAGATTTTCATACACGGAAAGTAAAATCCCTACATAAACATTCACATATCAAGTAAAAAGTCTTACACGTCAATATTTATAGACTCGACTGTAAAAAGTAATGAATTCCCGCCATGTAGCACCAAGTTTCAGGTTATAGAATAATTTATTTCTCACAAAAGGATAAACAGTTATTCACTTACACAATATTTTTTGTCACCAAAGTATATTCCTAAACATAGTCGTCTATGTACAAAAACCTCGTTTTATTCAAACTCACTTGTCAAACATGGTTATGATAATTTTTTCCAAAGTATTTTGGCGCTTTCAATGTCTCCACAAGACAGGCATTCCAGGTTTTGAACGCTGTTTTCTTTTCTCTTCAATTAAAGGCTAAAAAATAGTATCACTCCCTATCAGAGCATAAAGTATGGGCAGCATTGTTGCTTTTTATGTTCTTGAAATTGTGTCAAAATCGCAGCATGTTAAGGTTTTATTTTAAATTACTTACCTATACGAAAATTTTATTTTTAGATACATTTTGTAAATACGAAACTCCTGATTTAATTCTAAGTATTACAAGACCAAAAAAGGAACAATGTTGTCCTTAATCTATGCTCTAACAGGGTGTAACACCGTTCCACCCTCTAATGGAGGAGGAAAGAAAACCGCGTTCGAAACCTGGACTGTTTGTTCTCCAGCAACTCTCGGTTTCAAAACGCTGGCTTGTGGAGACATTGCAAGCGCCAAAAAAGCTTTCGAAAAAAGACAATGCCCGTTTGTGCCCCAGCGTCATATTCGTACTTATATTTTCATTATTTTTTCCTGAAATATTACAAAAATAAGATAATGTGAAAAAACGTAACACAAATAATTCAACATTTTACATTTTTCAAAATGTATGTAAAAGTTGGGAGAAAAAAGATAAAAAACAGTAATTGTTAATATCTGACTAATTTACATGGGTCACCTTAGGAAGATGGAAACATTTTTGGACTTATATTCAATAATTTTTACTCCGATGTATTACAAAAATAAGGTTACGTGACGCGATATAAAATATTAAAATAATAATTATGGGTATTCTCTGTTGCCTCTAAAAGTTTGGAGAATAGATATAAATAAATAAAAAAATACTTTTATGTAACCGATACATAAAAGATTGATATGCATTGCATTTTCATTCACCTCATTCAATAGTGTTGTGAAATTAACGAAACAAAAGTATCAATTTAATGATATTACAATACCGATACTTTTTCCTTAACGAGTATTTAAAAATACCAACAGTGAAGGAAAAATTTTTAAAACAAAAGAATTATTTGTGCTATGTTAGGTACCTTGTATTTTTGTATTTTATCCTGTACAGAGAAAATAAATTAGTTATGAATTATTATGAATTATGGAATATTCATATCCGCCATTAAAAAAATTACCTTGTGTACCCAGAATTCAAATAAAATTAAATGTATTTCAGAACAGAAGTACTGTAAATGGCACATTTAAAACACATTTTTTATCATCAGTACAACAAAAAAACCGGCCAAGTGCGAGTCGGACTCGCGTACCGAGGGTTCCGTATAAATTCATAATCACACATGTCTTGAACTCTATATTTTTTTATATTTGAGTTGATTGAGTGAAAGGTAATTTTCGGTTAACGATTTATGACGTATTAAAAAAAAACTACTTACTAAAGCTCGTTCAAACCAATTTTCGGTGGAAGTTTGCATGGCAATGTACATCATATATTTTTTCTACTTTTATCATTCTCTTATTTTAGAAGTTAAAGGGGGGGGGACACACATTTTACCACTTTGGAAGTGTCTCTCGTGCAAACTATTCGGTTTGGAAAAAAATGATATTAGAAACCTTAATATCATTTTTGAAGACCTATCCATACCATACACGTACATATTTGATGAAAAAAAAATTTTGAGTTTCAGTTCTAAGTATGGGCAACCCCCAAAATTTATTGTTTTTTTTTTTTCTATTTTTGTGTGAAAATCTTAATGCGGTTCACAGAATACATCTACTTACCAAGTTTCAACAGTATAGTTCTTATAGTTTCGGAAAAAAGTGGCTGTGACATACGGGTGGACAGACAGACAGACAGACAGACATGACGAATCCATATGGGTTCCGCTTTTTGCCATTTGGCTACGGAACCCTAAAAAACTAGATGCTTTATCCTATACTATTAAACGAGTTAAGTGTCCCGACGATTTCGAAAACGGCTTGAAACCTTTTGATGAAAATCTAGGATTAGGGGTTAAAAATCACCATAAATCCAGATCTATGAGGGAATTATCTTCGAAAAGATTCATTTAAGAGAGAATTCATTTAATGATCGAAATTACATATAAGGAGAACGCATATGATGCTTAAATTTAACTATCGCTTATAGGTACATTGGTAGACTAGCGGTTTTGGTGCGAGCCACTTACGTTTGGCTGCTTTTAGGTCCGTATTCGAATACCACCCATGAGACTTTATAGTTCTTTGTTTTTTATTTTTTTTATTTTGTGTGAACTTATGTAAATATTATGAAAATAAATAAAAAGACTTAAGAGTGATAAAAAAATATATTTTAACCTCTTTGTATTTTAGAGACAAATAGCGCCATCTTTGGCCATATAAGTTAATTACATACCTGGTGAGTGTGCCGCTCTGTCCCGTGTTTGAAAATAGGGAATTTTCCACGGTTTTCTCTAAAATCAACCAGATGGCGCTGATAACATTTGCAATAAGAAAATCTCTAAAAAGTCGCCAAAACTGATAGATATTACTGACTTATAAATGATGAACAACTTTCTAATATTACGTATCATTGAATATTTTTCTATTTTTTTTATCAAAAAAAAGGATGATTTGCATGTATTTTTTTCAATAGAATCAAATTATAAAAATATATTATAGATATTTTCAGAACAAATATTGCTGTCCTTTCGTCCCTTAGAAGGCCACTACCGACTAAAACAACACCCTGCAAAATGTTTCATAGAAAATACCGTGACTCCAAATAGCGTAAGACTTGGCTTGCAAAGGCTTGCAAGGCCGTGCCTCCACAAATTTTCGACATCACTTCGTATCTCCTTGCATGATACGTATCTCCTTGCAGGCTATTGCTAGGCAACGTTGTTATTCAATAAATGTTATGTGACTGAACAGATATTTTATGTTTTTAATATTGGCGACGAGGCCAATTCAATGGATTTAAAGAAATTAAAACGTACAAGAAGCTCAGTACAGTTTATTAACGCGCACAGAAAATGTGCTCGACACTCAAGACCCAAGTAAGTATATAGCCCCGCTTGGAGTCACTCGACAAAACAATAAAGGAATTTCACGAAATACAGAACAACATAGAACTAGAAACCGAAGATGAACATATTGAGGAAGAAACCTTCTACAGATTCGAGTTTGAGGAGTTGTGTATAGCACTGAAAACTACATTACGAAAACTAAGTATTGCTTCACCACTCAAGGGGAGACCTCAGTCCGCTTGAGGCAGACAGAAACTCCAACAGGGACTCCCTACCTACTGATGTTTGGAAAAGAGTTCAGAACCAAGCTACATGCCATGCTAGTCCCATACCTAGACCGGAGCCACGTAGTCAGAGGACAAAGAGGCATTTCTCTCCTGGAGACAAGGTGGCCAGGAGTTACTCCTCTCTTGCCCAGAAGTTTGAATTCGGCACTATAACCCGACGTCTGGGTGGAGTACATTATGAAGTCAGAACCGATGGGGGACTCCTGTGGATCCGTTACCTCGACCAGCTGCTGCTGTCTCCCCTGGTGTCCTGATTCGCGGGGGAGACTTGATACATATATCCTTGCAGGCCAATGCTATGAATGATTGCTATGCCACATTGTTATTCAATAAATGATTTTTTTCTTTTAAAAAATCTTTTCTTTTATCGCTCTTGGGTCTTGTTATTTACATATTTACTTATGTTCATACTAAATAAAAAAATTAAGATAAAAACAATAAAGTCTCGTAGGATACGAACCCGGACCTAAAAGCAATAACGTAAAAAGTTCGTACAAAATTTGCCGCTTGCACCTCTGGGTTATGGACTACTTATAGAGGTTAGTCAAAAATAAGCATCATATACGTAAAAAAAATATGTATGTGTGCGTAATTTGAGCCCTTATTCATACGAGATAAACGCAAAACTATAATTGTAAGGGGACAAATATATCGAAATCCTTATTTAATTAACATTATTATGGTTTATTAGCGTACATTGATCTTGTAACTGCTCGCTGTTTTACGTAATATGGTTTAGGGTTATTTACACTATTTTTAAATCGAAAAACCAAGTTATAGTCAGATGAACGCCATCTAACGGATTTTTTTAACCAGGGAGCACTAACGTTTAACCTTAAGGTCCATCACAACCTGATTAATTTTGGCTGGAAATATATTCTAACTAAGTTTTTTAAACTTTGTAAGTTAGGAGTTGTTAGCACTTCCTCGTCGATACGCAAAGAAAGGCGTAACATTTTCTAAATCTTATTATTCATTAAAAATTTCGCGCTCGCTCTGCTCACGCCTTTTTATGTCAAGTGTCAAATAATGTTTACAGCTTCGTAAATTACATTACAGACTGCAGGTAATCTCAGGTACTTACTTCATTTGATTAAATATAAAGCTAGAGGATACTCTTAATTTATGCGATGTATCGTTTGGAAGCGAGTCCGACTCGCGTTTGGCCGATTTTCGGGTGGTGGTGACCACAACTTTTTTTGAGGGCTGGATCCGCGCCTGCTTAGGATATATGTATAATAATGTAATAGTGTTGGTAGGTAGAAAAGTATTGACGACTTAAAAGAACGAACGTGCACAGCTTTTGAACACTTTTGAACAGGTTTTTAATTTGAATGCTGATTGTTAATTGAAAGCATACAGCATGAATTTTAATACAGAACATTTTGAATTTGAATAAATGGTTTTTGCCGTAGTTGGCGCTTGTAATTTGTGTATTTCGTTCTGTAAAGGCTCCTCTATAAAATGGGCCATCATGGTCCAGCAAGAGGGACAGAACTGTAAGACAAGGACGTACTTACGTCTTCACTCTAAGTCCATATAGTTCTGTCCCTCTTGCTGGCCCATGATGGCCCATTGCATCGTGTAGAGGAGTCTAAAATCGTGTCCGTTGTTGCAGTCATCAGAGACAGCGGTTGGCGCTATACGCACGACCAGCACTGCACTATCGCGCAAAGAGAGCTACAAGGCGCAAAGACAGCACTATAGGAAGGAGAAGAAACGAGCGGCGTCCGCTTTACTACATAGCATAGAAGATCCATCTGTTGTCGTACTAGCTGACTGGCTAAAAGTAAGATTATTATTACTGTACTGAACACACCCTAGCCCCACAATCTCACCAATCCGGACTCGGCCCCCGTGTGTGGAGTATGGACTAACCTCCCGAGGTATGGGAAGAGACCCGTGCCCCTGCAGTGGGGACGACATGAGTTTTTACTGTACCATCTGTATGTACCACTGTACTGCATCATCATCATTTTTTTTATGTGATATGTGGCAAACGAGCAGACGGATCACTTGATGGTAAGCGATTACCGCCGCCCATAGACACCCGCAACACCAGAGGAGTCACAAGTGCGTTGCCATCATCATTCAATACTGGACAAAGGCCTCCACTATTTGAAAAAAATGTGTTGGAGCGAGTTTCTTTTGGACTCGACGTTTCTTCTCGCTTCGCAAACACTTCCCGAAACGGCGGGTATACGAGTTCCGAGTGGTAGGATCCTCGTGTTAGGTAGACAAAAAAATGATCATCGAAAAGTGTACACTGCTACCTACTTACTTCGAATAAAGGATTTCCACGATGACCGGTCCTGCGCTCCCCGCATCCAGCGGCTTCCCGCGACCTTTGCCAGGTCTCGGTCCACCGAGTTCCCACACTTCCCGGCCTGCTTATGCTTCGTCTTTTTATAATAATTTTGAAAAATGTTGGTAGTTTTGATACATTCAAGATGTGTTTTTTTAGGTCATTACCTGCAGTGTTTTTTTTAGGTCATTCGTCACAGTTACCGTCACTTATGTCACAATTACCGTCGAACGTGTGAAAATTACAGTCAATTTGTCACAAGTGTTACAACACAGTTGTTGACACATTTGTCGGTAATAGTCATACATTTGAATTGAATTTATAACTGTGGTATATTTGAATATTTTATTCGAAGTAGGTGGCAGTGTACACTTTTCGAACGTCATTATTTTAGCTACCTAATACGAGGTTCCTACCACTCTGAACTCGTATACCCGCCGTTTCGGGAAGTGTTTGTGGAGTGAGAAGAAACGACGGGTCCTTTATTTGGACCCGTCGTCCTTTGAAAATAACTGTGACACTTTGGAAGCTAATATTGACACATTTGACGGTTTATTTTCATCTAAAATCATCTATTTCTGGGTAATTATGTCACACTATCCGGAATATGTATTGGTGACATTTGTGTATCACAAATAGACAGACTTGTCCTTTATGCTATGAATATGTCATTCCTTTTGTTGCAGGTCCGAGGATCACTCAAGTCATGGACGAAATTGTGGTGTGTTCTGAAACCTGGACTTCTGCTTCTTTATAAGAGTCCAAAAGCTAAGGTGAGTTAGTACACAGTTTGACACCTTGACCTAAGTATCCATTTTGGACTCTAAGGTATTAAAAGTTGAGCGTGGCGAATTGTGCGTGAGACACACTGTGGTGACTTGTGACTTGTGATTGTCACAGTGTGTCTTGTGCTTGTCACAGTGTGTCTTGTGCTTGTCACAGTGTGTCTTGTGCTTGTCACAGTGTGACTAGTGATCATCACAGTAAGACTTGTGACTAACACAGTATGACTTGTGTATATTACAGTGTGACTTGTGACGGTTACAATATGACTTGTATCTGTCCAGTGTGACTAGTGACCGCCATACTATGTCTTGTGGCTTTCACAGTATGACTTGTGTATATTACAGTGTGACTTGTGACGGTTACAATATGACTTGTATCTGTCCAGTGTGACTAGTGACCGCCATACTATGTCTTGTGCCTATCACAGTATGACTTGTGTATATTACAGTGTGACTTGTGACGGTTACAATATGACTTGTATCTGTCCAGTGTGACTAGTGACCGCCATACTATGTCTTGTGGCTTTCACAGTATGACTTGTGTATATTACAGTGTGACTTGTGACGGTT
This sequence comes from Coleophora deauratella, assembly GCA_958295455.1. Lineage (NCBI taxonomy): Eukaryota > Metazoa > Arthropoda > Insecta > Lepidoptera > Coleophoridae > Coleophora > Coleophora deauratella. The sequence continues at coordinate 7,189,977 of OY282417.1, forward strand.
ACAATATGACTTGTATCTGTCCAGTGTGACTAGTGACCGCCATACTATGTCTTGTGGCTTTCACAGTATGACTTGTGTATATTACAGTGTGACTTGTGACGGTTACAATATGACTTGTATCTGTCCAGTGTGACTAGTGACCGCCATACTATGTCTTGTGGCTTTCAGAGTATGACTTATGTATATTACAGTGTGACTTGTGACGGTTACAATATGACTTGTATCTGTCCAGTGTGACTAGAGACCGCCATACTATGTCTTGTGGCTTTCACAGTATGACTTGTGAATATTACAGTGTGACTTGTGACGGTTACAATATGACTTGTATCTGTCCAGTGTGACTAGTGACCGCCATACTATGTCTTGTGGCTTTCACAGTATGACTTGTGTATATTACAGTGTGACTTGTGACGGTTACAATATGACTTGTATCTGTCCAGTGTGACTAGTGACCGCCATACTATGTCTTGTGGCTTTCACAGTATGACTTGTGTATATTACAGTGTGACTTGTGACGGTTACAATATGACTTGTATCTGTCCAGTGTGACTAGTGACCGCCATACTATGTCTTGTGGCTTTCACAGTATGACTTGTGTATATTACAGTGTGACTTGTGACGGTTACAATATGACTTGTATCTGTCCAGTGTGACTAGTGACCGCCATACTATGTCTTGTGGCTTTCACAGTATGACTTGTGTATATTACAGTGTGACTTGTGACGGTTACAATATGACTTGTATCTGTCCAGTGTGACTAGTGACCGCCATACTATGTCTTGTGGCTTTCACAGTATGACTTGTGTATATTACAGTGTGACTTGTGACGGTTACAATATGACTTGTATCTGTCCAGTGTGACTAGTGACCGCCATACTATGTCTTGTGGCTTTCACAGTATGACTTGTGTATATTACAGTGTGACTTGTGACGGTTACAATATGACTTGTATCTGTCCAGTGTGACTAGTGACCGCCATACTATGTCTTGTGCCTATCACAGTATGACTTGTGCCAATAACAGTGTTTTTAACATTATATTATGGTATAATCTGTTACAGAGTAGCCACTGGGTGGGCATCGTGTTTCTTACCTCGTGCCAGATGACTTGTGCCTATGACAGTGTGAATTGTGCCTATCACGGCGTGACTTGTGATCACAGTGTGACTTATGACTATCACAGTGTGTCTTGTGCCTATCACAGTATGACTTGTGCCAATCACAGTGTTTTTAACATTATATTATGGTATAATCTGTTACAGAGTAGCCACTGGGTGGGCACCGTGCTTCTCACCTCGTGCCAGGTGATAGAGCGACCCAGTAAGAAGGACGGCTTCTGTTTCAAGCTCTACCACCCGTTGGAGCAGAGCATCTGGGCGCCCCGTGGGCCCCATAACGAGACTATTGGTGCGTGCAATCTTTTTAGATGAGAGATAGATATACAGGGTGAAGTTGAATCGCGGAACAATTTTTAACTGTGGGTTCTGCTCATGGAACTGAACAACTTTCTCTAAGAAACAAATTCAGTCGGAGCAAAAAAAAATTGGACTCTTCATACAAATCGATGAGCTGAGTAGCCAACTTTGTATGGAAAGTCCAAATTTTTTTTTTGCTCCGATCGAATTGGTTCCTTAGAGAAAGTTGTTCAGTATCATGTCGGGAAGCAACAATTAAAATTTGTTCCGCCATTTCAATTTCACCCTGTAGTCTTTATTGTACGTTAACAACCAACAAATGTTATTATATTAACATTTGGGCCAAGTCCGGATTGGTGGAGGCTGTGGGGCTAGTGGCCAACCCTAGTGTCGGAAGTTTTCAAGCCGTCGATAAATGCCACTATTCATCTCGACCGTTCCCTTTTTTCGCAAGGAACGTTTAGCCGTTGGCGCCGGCTGCTGTTACTGGATGGCAGTCGTTAAGCCATGTCGGAGGCCTTATAGGCGGCTTGAAAAATTCTGACACTGGTGCTGGCCACTAGCCCCACAACCTCCACCAATCCGGACTTGGCCCCCGTGTGTGGAGTATGGCCTAACCTTCCCGAGGTATATGAAGAGACCCCAGCCCCTGCAGTGGCGACGATATGGGTTGTTAACGGCCACTAACAGTCAGACCCATCCAGGTTATGACCGTGTCTGTAGTCGGTTAACCTGTGTCATCGATAAGTTTGTCTGGTAGTGGCATTTATCTCGAGCATTTCCGTGCTTCGCAAGGCATCGCATTATAAATATAATGATTGAAAATTTATGTATATATGTATGTATATCAGTCGCTGGTTCCCAAGATACAGGGAATCCTAGTTTGGGGCCAGATGACAGTGTGTGATTTGTCCCAGGTATTATATTATTATTAATGATTAATTTGTACATAGGCGCAGTGGTGCAGCCCCTGCCTACCGCGCACCTGATATTCCGCGCGCCCTCGCAAGCGGCCGGCCATTGCTGGCTAGACGGCCTCGAGCTAGCCCTAAGATGCAGCAATGCTATGCTCAGGTGCGTATACTGTACTGTAGTAAAAAAAAAAGCGGCCAAGTGCGAGTCGGACTCGCCCATGAAGGGTTCCGTAGCAGCAAGTAACATAATATAAAAGTTCTTGTAGTTCGTTGTAGGTAAATTGCGGTTTACGATTTATGACGTATTAAAAAAAGAACTACTTACTAGATCTCGTTCAAAACAATTTTCGGTGGAAGTTTGCATGGTAATGTACATAATATATTTTTTTTTGTTTTATCATTCTCTTATTTTACAAGTTACAGGGGGGGACACACATTTTACCACTTTGGAAGTGTATCTCGCGCAAACTATTCAGTTTAGAAAAAAAATGATATTAGAAACCTCAATATCATTTTTGAAGACCTATACATAGATACCCCACACTGAAAAAAAAATTTTTGAGTTTCAGTTCTAAGTATGGGGAACCCCCAAAGTTTATTGTTTTTTTTATATATTTTTGTGTGAAAATCTTAATGCGGTTCACAGAATACATCTACTTACCAAGTTTCAACAGTATAGATCTTATAGTTTTCAAGTTTCAACAGTATAGATCTTATAGTTTTGGAAAACTGTGACATACGGACGCACAGACAGACAGACAGACATGACGAATCCATAAGGGTTCCGTTTTTTGCCATTTGGCTACGGAACCCTAAAACGGCGCGTCGGTAATCTTCGTTCGCGCAGACAAGGAAAAACTATCGCCGGAAACACCCGAAGCAATCAACGCACGTTGACAGCTCTCTGACAGCTGACGATTTGATTGAATCACGTGCGAAATCTATCAACCAATAGCAGCAGAGATTTGAGTTACGTGTGATTTTCGGACAGATACGACATTCAAACCTTCAAGAAAAGAGCGTACTCCCATATCAAAGGCCGGCAACGCACTTGTAACTCCTCTGGTGTTGCGGGTGTCTATGGGCGGCGGTAACCGCTTACCATCAGGTGATCCGCCTGCTCGTTTGCCATCTCTGCCATAAAAAAATGGCGGGTGACAATCAAGCTACTCAATTGGTCCATCGGTTTCCCGCGTAATTAGAATTCTGTCTGCTGCGCAGGTATTGACTGACTCGGTGGCTAAGTGGTTAGCGATCCTGACCTCTGATCCGAGAGTCGTGGGTGTGTGGGAGATCCCCACACAGGGCAAACTTTTCTGTGATGAGCAGAATTATTTGCTCTGAGTCTCGGTGTATAATATCTATATATGTATGTATTTAAATGTATATGTGTATGTGTATCAATCTCTGGATCCCAAGATACAGGGAATCCTAGTTTGGGGCCGGGTGACCGTGTGTGATTTGTCCCGGATGTTATTATTATTATTATAGAAGTTTCACTCTGCAGACATGATAAATTAATAAGATACTCTAAATGCACAGCGATAAAGTCCAATCTCGCTTGCCCGTACATTACGTGCCTCTCTCATTATACATTTATGTATATATAAATGCGAACCACGCCCAAAGTTTCCTGTCCTTCCTGGCCTTAGTGATCCCCCTTAAGCCATCTTAAGCTGTGCCCTCAAGGGCACGCGGCGATGTACTTGCGTGCGTATACAGGGTGTAACAAAAAGGTGCAGTAATACTTCAAGGTGGGCTTCTACTAATAAAACTAAACAACTTTTGTCCTACAAGTTTGTTGAAATCGCAAGAAATTTTTTGGACTTTTCATACAAACTTGGTTCGCCAGCTGATCGATTTGTATGAAAAGTCAAAAAAATTTTTTGCGATTTCAACAAAGTTGTAGAACAAAAGTTGTTCAGTTTGATGGGTAAAAGCCTAGCTAGAAGTATTATCACACCTTTCTGTTACAGCTATACAGGATAGCTTCGTCGAAGTGAGACAGGCCTCCTATAGCTGACGTAATGGGTTGGACGCAGGTGTTCCCGGCCGAAGCCGGAGGCGGCGGCGGACGCGGCGGCCGCGCACGCGCAGATCTCACACGAGGAGCTCGAGCGACACTTCAATGACCAAGGTTAGTGCTACAACTGCTACAGTTTAGTTAGTTGTTACTCCAGGTTTCGAAAATATCAACATAATTTATTTATTTGATAATTATCATGATAACAATGGGATAATTATCAGTGCTGATTCAGGATGTGATCTTTAAAAAAAATGGATTTCCTTTACAAAAAAATATTAGTATTCAAAATGTTTATTGAACAAGGACGTCATATTTTACAGTTACAACAATTTTTGATAAAAATAAAAATAATAGTTTTGGACATTTGATAAAAATTAACTCAAATGACTAGCAGTTAACTACCGTATTGTAACAGAAATATTTTTTTTTCGGAATATAAGAAATTATACTGATGTACCTCTATAGGGTGACTTTAAATTAGTTCTTGTTAGGAAAGGCTATCAATGTACTCATGATAACAAACAAACTTCCGTTTGGAACCCATAGGCAGTTCGCAAAAAAAAAAACTCTCCATACAAATCGATGAACTGACCGGCCAAATTAGTATGAAGAGTCCAAATTTTTTTTGCGATTTGACTATAAGTTTCTTAGGGAAAGTTGTTTGTTATCATGAGCACATGCATAGCCTTTCGTATCAAGAACTAATTTAAAGTCACCCTTGTATAGGGTGCTACTTTATTAGTGCCCGATATTTTAGTCAGTGCTTCTACTCCTGATTCTGATCAACTTTCCCCAAGAAACCTATAGTCAAATCGCAAAAAAATTTTTGGACTCTTCATACAAATTTGGCCGCTCGGCTGATCGATTTGTATGAAGAGTCCAAATTTTTTTTTGCGATTTGACTATAGGTTTCTTGGGGAAAGTTGATCAGAATCAGGAGTAGAAGCACTGACTAAAATATCGGGCACTAATAAAGTAGCACCTTATATATTTTGTCATACAGTTCTTCACTAATAGTTTAATACTACTTAACTGCCCTCATAAAGGTGAACGCACACTTATCCGAGCCGAAAGAAACTAATTTTAGATTTTTTTATATGAAATCCTATGAAGCCTCGCTGAACTGCCCGCGTCGAATCGGTCGAATCTGAAAGAACCCCAAATTCCTAGACGCATTTGGATGACATCACCAGATTCAGCGCGGGCGATGCGGTCGAATCCGCTGATGCGCTCGCGTTCTGACAGTTTCGTACGACAGAGCAACGCGCGAGTACTAAGTCTTCCTTTAAAAAAAAAGCGGCCAATTGCGAGTCGGACTCGCCTATGAAGGGTTCCGTAGCAGCAAGTAACATAATATAAAAGTTCTTGTAGTTGCGATTTACGATTTATGACGTATTAAAAAAAACTACTTACTAGATCTCTTTCAAACCAATTTTCGGTGAAAGTTTGCATGGTATAATGCACATCATATTTTTTTTTAACTTTTATCATTCTCTTATTTTAGAAGTTACAGGGGGGGGGGACACATTTTACCACTTACTTTGAAAGTGTCTCTCGCGCAAACTATTCAGTTTCGAAAAAAAATACATTAGAAACCTCAATATCATTTTAAAGACCTATCCATAGATACCCCACACGTATGGGTTTGATGAAAAAACAATTGTTGAGTTTCAGTTCTAAGTATGGGGAACCCCCAAAATTTATTGTTTTTTTTTCTATTTTTGTGTGAAAATCTTAATGCGGTTTACAGAATACATTTACTTACCAAGTTTCAACAGTATAGTTCATATAGTTTCGGAAAAAAGTGGCTGTGACATACGGACGGACAGACAGACAGACAGACAGACATGACGAATCCATAAGGGTTCCGTTTTTTGCCATTTGGCTACGGAACCCTAAAAAATGAGTGATACTCTCCAAAGCACTGCCTTTTTAAGTTTGTTGTGAACCCACATTCTTGACTCCCTTTGATGTAGTTTCTTCATCTTCCATTAATAAAGCACTGACAATAAAAACCTCGTCAAGATTCATCACAATAGGGTATTTTACTCTATACAAGAAAACGTCTAAAACTGCTTAATTACTGTGGTATTTGTAATACGTAATCGATTTAATATGATTTCTATACAATAAAATGAGAAAAAACATTTTATTTTTGATTTACTAAAATCATTTTTTTAAATCTGTTATTCAAATGTCTGAAGCGACAGCCGCCATGCTAGTTGTCAGGTGACGTCACAATAGTGGTAAACAATGACATTTTGTTCGCGATATGTGTCAAAATTTTAGTACAGAGCTGTTTTCTTTACTCCTGAAATGACGTCACGACCTAAGCATAATGGCGGCTATCGTTTTCGCGCGCTAATTGGAAATGGTAATTTAAAATGTATTTTTGGGGTACTTATAGGTTTCAAAAAAAATTAAAAACATTTTTTTTTACTTTTTATCACCTAATGATCAATTTGAGATACTTTTCAAAAAATGGTGAAAAACCCTATTCACATGTAATTACAGTGCGACAGGCGTAAAGGAAATGGAAACGATTCTTTCGGTGCGGTCGATTCTTTCGGTACGGATTGTGTGCGAGACTTTCTTGACTTCGATTCGTTCGACGCGTTCGGCTCGGATAAGTTTGCGTTCACCTTAACAAAGAAGGCTGCAAAGTATACGGAATCACCATATATTTTGCGGCTTTATTTCTTATGGAGGGCAATATAGTGATATCGATATTTTGTTATGTCTTCTTAACTGTCCGTTATTCAAGAGACTTGCTCTTTTCGGTGAAGCGAACTCGCATCGTGTCTGTATTTGTCCAATGTTTTTTATATCTTGGTAGGACACTACCTCAACCTCTTCTTAACTGATATTTTTAAATTTAGTTTATAGAATGCCGTAATAACGTTGACAAGGTAATATTTATTTAATACTTAATGGGTGTAAAAAGAAATCTCCCGGAATCTTTAACGGTGATTTTCACTCATGAAACTGAACAACTTTTCTCGAAACGAATTCTCGAAAAAAAAAAAATTGGATTCTCCATACAAAATTGGCTATTAGTCAATTAATTTGTATGAAAAGTCTTTTTTTTTTGCGAATTCATTATAGATTTGTAAATTCTTGTTCAGTTTCATTTCATGTGTAGAATATCCTGTTAAGATTCCGTGAGTATTCTTTATAACATCCTGTTTATTAACAATAATTTATTTTGTTTATCCTTTTCCTCTACCTAATGCCTACACAAACGTATTTCGAAAACTATGCTAAACCCATTTTCGTAAACAAATATTGCTAAATTACTAATTGTACATTCACCGTTTTGTGTACAAATGTTGTCGCTAAAAATAATTATTTATTCACCATTTTGTGCACAAATTTTTTCGCTAAAAAAAAGTGCTAAAGTTATCCGAAATACCGTCCTGTTATTCGCCAGTCCCTCTTATGTCCGTTTCTGATTACTCCCCAAAGAGGCCGAACTCGACCGAAAAGAAGGTCACATATCATACAGCAATTAAACCAAAACCTTCTAGAAAGATCTCGAAATGGGCCCAATTCGTGGAATCCATAGATATATTATCGAAAGAGCAAGAGTCTAGCGATTCTCAGACGCCAGAGAATGATAGAAAAGATTATGGTTTCTTAGATTTTTTGAAGAAAAAAGAACCGTTTGAAAGAAATGCTTTGGCTACGTCGTCGGCTAAGAATATCTGTGAGCCTAAAGTTGTTAGGCAGACCAGTAAAAGCCTCGCTTCCAGTCCTTTGAAAGTAGATACACTAGTGAAGAAAACCCCGATACTAAGATGCTTCGAACTGCCTAAACTACCTCTCCCTCTCGGGGAGAAGAGAAGCGAAAGAGACAAAATATCCACACCGACTTTAGAAGAGAACATAGTGCGATTCATGTCCTCGTTTCCAAAGAGACGCAGTTCCACTCCGTCCACAATAAAATCTTTTTTGACGCAAAAAAGAATAAGCGATCTAAGAGAGAGCGGAGTCAAAACTGATTCGGAGAATGATGATTTTCTAAAATGCGCTCTACGCAAGCGCAAGAAGAACTATAAATGCAGCGCTGAAGTGATTTGTACGACGCCTGACAATATAACTATAACGAAAACAGCGCCATCTGTTGAGAGGTTCAGAAGGTACAGTTCGTCGTCCACCGACGAAGTTCGCAATGATGGTGAATGCAGGTACCTATTTCGATTGTTCTAGAAACGTGAAAAGTTTTTTTTTAGATTACTTTGATCACATATAAATTCTTTGTCTCTGGTTGGGTTTAAAATTGAGGTGACTCCATAAGTGTTGCAGTTTAGAAGCAGTATGTTTATACGTTTAATTGTTTGTTTGTTTGTATACTCTTTATTGTACGACAAAATAACACAACAAAAATTAGTGAAAAAATACATGGATGCATAAAGGCGGGCTTATCCCTGAAAGGCATCTCTTCCAGCCAACCTTTCAAAATATAAAAGAGACTTATAATTAATAATGAGGGATGATAATGAGGGATAATTAATAATGAGGGATGATAATGAGGGATAATTAATAATGAGGGATGATAATGAGGGATAATTAATAATGAGGGATTAATAAGGGATGACGCGTCTTAACATCCATAGTTACAAATTTCTATTAAAGATATTGCATTGTCCAGAAATTGGTTTATTACGTAAGATTTGACGGCTATTTTGGGGGAATTAATCATTCTGATTTAATTTAATTTAGTCTGTAGAAACAATTCTGATTTAATTTTTCATCATAAAAAACATCTGATTTAATTTCCCTTAACAAATAATTCTTACTGAATTTGATTTCGTAAATAATTCGGAGCTACATAAGTATTTAGACTTTTTAAACAATTTTGATTATATGAATTTAATCAATTCTGAATGAATTAGACCTATTTGCCTTTATAAACAGTTCTGATTGAATTTAACTTTAAAACAATTCTCGATTGAATTTGACTTTATAAATAAATCTGATTAAATTTCACTTCATAAATAGATCTGATTGAATTTCACTTCATAAACTTCCACATTATACAATTTTAAACTTTCATAGATCGCCGGGATTACGCTACCAATACCAAGTACAGTCGAACACAGACAAATACTCTCTCATAGACTGTCACAACCTGCCGTCAGTCAGTTTCGAAGCGTTGAAGGGTGTCAGGAGAGACGAAAGGATGTCCTCTCAAAACGTTTACGTCGCCGGCAAGATAGTTCACAGTGGTATTAAGATCTTTTTGCTAGAGTTTTACACTAACGATTTTTCTTCTCGACATTACTTTCTTAAGCACACTATTAGAACTATTTTGATTTAGCGCTTCTGCTCCATTTCGGTCATATTACGTTAAATATCACGATAATGAATGTCATTATCATACGAGTTAAAAAAAACCTCTCGGTACAATACATCTTGAAATCTTTTTCAAGAATCTCATATTATTCATTGAAAAAACATTTCATGGTGCAATTGGTGCATATATAAATGAAATTATATTATCTTGAATAAAATAAATCGTTTTTACCTTATGGGGGGGATATGAATTTAAAGCGATAATATGCTTCATTCATTAATTCGTTCAATATGCTGAATATGATTACAGTCTGACTACGATCTTTTGGCGTGTGGATGACATTGACAGGGCTTCGCAAATCTGACGTATATTTTCAAGCCGTTTTTCAAGATGGCGGCGTTAGTTCCCGCTTTTGACCCCATGCCAAAGATCGTAGTCAGCCTGTAGGTGGAGGCAGGATCCAAATTAGTGCTCTTTCATTAGTGGGCTAGCTTTTTCCTACAGCTAAAGTCTAGATAAATAGACTAGAGACCCTACTATGTAATCTGCCGTTGTTTCCTTCCAAAGGTTGCATGGAAGAAACACCTTTGTGTACAGTCTCGTGCAACTAAAAGTATACGGCCAAGTAGTACTATAGTTTATTCCAATAAAAAAAAAGCAAAAGGTAAACAAACGTAGTACGCATCTGACGTTGACATGTGTCAGTTCCATAGTAAGTTTGTTTACCTTTTGATTTTTTTTGATTGGAATGAACTATATCTAGATGGCACGGCTACTCTGTATACTTTTACGTGCACGCGACTGTACATGTACCCGTCTATAATTGTTTCTAATTTAAAATTTTGTCCGCAATTTCAGTGTTACCCTATAAGTACGACTTTTCCAGTACCTTTTTGTCACGCGTAAAATAAATTCTGAACTTGTTAAAAACCGCAAAATTTATTATAATTTATGTATCACCATAACAGTACATATAAAAGTGTCATTTTTTATTTTTATATACAGTAGCATTGACAAGTGTATATTCTGTGTTCAGTGACAAGGCAATTTGACCTCTAAAGTGAACGAACACAGTCGCTAATTGTTTAAAGTACATTTAATCCAATGAGTTGCTAACCTCGGCCGTTGAAAGCAAAGGTTAGATAATATTGCAGTTGTAATTTTGATACAGGTTTTTCGAATAGGAGTTAGGAGCTACAAGAAAAAAAAATAGAAATTTATTCAGTCGGTTCAGCCATTGTGTTGTTGTTTTTTTTTTTTTTTATGGCAGAGGTGGCAAACGAGCAGACGGGTCACCTGATGGTAAGCGATTACCGCCCGCCGCCCATAGACACCCGCAACACCAGAGGAGTCACAAGTGCGTTGCCGGCCTTTGCCTGTTGTATGTATAATAATAATATCCGGGACAAATCACACACGGTCATCTGGCCCCAAACTAGGATTCCCTGTATCTTGGGAACCAGAGACTGATATACATACACATATACATTTAAATACACACATATTTAGATATATAAATACATCCAGACTCAGAGAAAACAATTCTGCTCATCACAGAAAAGTTTGCCCTGTGTGGGGATCGAACCCACGACTCTCGGATCAGAGGTCAGGATCGCTAACCACTTAGCCACCGAGTCAGTAAAAGATTGATTACTGTGCGCAAAGACTGTTTAAATTTCAAGGGGTCCATCTAATAAACCTGGAAAAATGCATTAGTGGCGTCTACTCTTAATACTGAACAATCTATAAGTACTTAGTTCACAAAACATTTTTGGACTTCCCAAAAAATGGAGGAGTTCAAAAATTTTGCAAAAGTATAGGGTCCTCGGAGAAAGTTTTTCAGTTATAATAATATATAGGGTGTAAAAGAAAGGTGTGACAATACTTCAAGGTTGGCTTTTACCCATCAAACTGAACAACTTTTGTTCTACAACTTAGTTGAAATCGCAAAAAATTTTTTGGACTTTTCATACAAACTTGGTTCGCCAGCTGAACGATTTGTATGAAAAGTCCAAAAGAAATTTTGCGATTTCAACAAAGTTGTAGAACAAAAGTTGTTCAGTTTGATGGGTAAAAGCCAACCTTGAAGTATTGTCACACACTTCTGTTACACCCTGTATAAGTAAAAGCCGTGGATAGTTTTTTCAGGTATTTCATAAGGAGTAAGGATCCTGTATTTATGTACGTTATGAAATTTTGATAGTTTTTTCCCTGTTTAACTAAGCTTTTTTCGCACGAAACTGTACAACTCCCCAAGGAACTCAAATAAACTGAGCAAAAAAATGTTTTGGCTTTCCCTTCAAATTTCCAGGATAGCTTTGATTTGATTAATCTATTTTTTTGTCAGATTGTATGGGTTCTTTGGGAAAGAAAGTTGTTCAGTTTCGTGAGTAGAAGCCATAGTTAACGGAGCCATATCGTATATTATTTAGCGTTTTATGTATAGATAAGTACATATATGGAATTTTGCGTTGACCCAACAGGTATTCTAACTAAACCACAAAATCGCACCTCGACAAAATTGTTGACATATAAACAGTGAAGTGTACAAGCAAAAAATAATTCTATTTTCATTAGTAATAGCATTCATATTTCCTCTGTCCTTTATCTTGCATGTGTATGACATGACTGTCATTGTGTGACTAATTCTTGTGTTCACATAGACATCTTGCACAAGACCAGGCCTGCGCAAAATGAAGTTAATTTTTTTTTTATTAAAGATGTTTTCGGTGTTCAAGTGACCGTGTGTGACTTGTCCCGAATATTAATTATTATTATTATACAGGGTGTAAGGGACAGGTTTCCGAAAACTTTAAGGGCTTGCTCAGTAGACGAAACTGAATAACTTTCCACAATAATTTTTTTCAGGAAACGAAAAAATATCGGCTTCTCCATACAAACTATGCAATCAAGTTTATAATTTTGTATGGAGAAGCCGATTTTTTTTTCGATTCCTGAAAAAAATTCTTGTGGAAAGTGGTTTAGTTTCGTCTATTGAGCAAGCCCTTAAAGTTTTCGGAAACCTGTCCCTTACAACCTGTATAATCTTACCCGATGGTACCTAAGTGATGGTGATGCCAAAAATGGAAGCTGGCTTACCGAGATTCCGGAATGAAATACGGAGCTGGCAATCTTCATACCGGAGCACATAAATGTTCTTAGAATTGATGTTTGGCGGCAACATTTATATAAGACGTAGACGGTTGTAGCCAGCCAGGCAGGTACAGAAAATTACCAAAACGATTCCTTCAATGTGGACCCCATCGGTAATCGAACCCGCAACCTCCTCATTGAAGCGAGTAGCCTAGCCACTACGCTCGGTTAGGGATTAGCTAAGTGATTAGAAGGTTATAACACGGTCATAACCTGGATGGGTTTGACTGTTAGTGGCATTTATCTCGACCGTTTCCGTGCTTCGCAAGGCACGTTATGCCGTTGGTGCTAGCTGCTATCAGACAGCAGTCGTTAAACCATGTCGGTGGCCTAATAGGCGGCTTGAAAACCTCTTGACACTGGGGTTGGCCACTAGCCCCACAACCTCCACCAATCCAGACTTGGACCCCGTGTGTGGAATATGGCCTAACCTTCCCGAGGTATGGGAAGAGACCCGTGCCCGTGCAGGTGCGAACGGTATGGGTTGTTAACGATTAGAAGGACCTGTCCATGAGTATAGATATATCAGGTCTACGTATGCATTAGGTACCTATAAAAGATACTAACTTATTTTTATATTATAGCCAGTGCTTTATCAGCCTTCGTCGCGTTTGGGTGTGTTTTTGAGCACGCAAACTTCATTTCAAACTTATTACATATTACGCGCCAATAATGATAAAAATAACACTCTTTTTTTCGTAACATGCCGATGATAAAAATGCGATAGCAATGTTTGAAGTGTCGAATCTCAATGATAATAAAATGTGATAGATAAGAGATTCGGATGTTAATTGTGAATGCAAAACGTGGTTTAGCAAACATTGTGTTTATAAAATACTTAGTTTTTGTGTTTGCTTGCAAATTAAACTTGTGTTGACAATGTGGATATGTGGATAATAACTGATGACGTAAAAATTATTAACCTCGTGTTATGCACTTAGCAAAAAGTGAAATAATAGTAATATTCCTATCCTATACAGGAAGTGAAATAATAGTAATATTCCTATCCTATACAGGATGTTAAATACACTACCGGTAACTTTAACTCGCCGTTCTCATTATGAAACTGAAGAATTTTAATTAAGATATGAACCCTACAGGGTGTTAAAAAAGGGCGTTTGTAATTTTATGGGGTTACTCAGAATCAAGGATAAAACAGGAAAAATATTGAAGAAAAATCTGATCTAAAATGTTTTTCAGTTTCGCATACAAAGTCGGGGTTCACTGTTCAGATTTAGTATGGGAAAGTGAAAAAAAAAAACAATTTTAGATCGGATTTTTTGAATCTCTCCTGTATACTACTTGGTTCTGAGTAACCCCTTAAAATCTCAAACGCACTTTTTTGAACATCTTATATATTTTTTTACTATTTTTACGAATCTTATCTTCGTGTAACAAGATTGACACGATACCCGCTAACTGGAGCTTGTACTTATCATACTGAAGAACTTTTAAACTACGTCGTTTTGCTTCAGTCGCAAAAAAATGCACTTTTCATAGGTCTTCGTCGGTAGTTTTTGCCAATTTTAGAGTTTTTTTAATTTGCAATAATACATAAGTCGTGAAACACAAGTCGTACGATAATCAGTATGAGATTGCTATCTTTGGATGTCAGTCGCTAAGTCATGTCATGTCAGAGGTCTTAAAGGCGGCTTGAACATTTTTGATACTGGGGTTGGCCACTAGCCCCACAACCTCCACCATCTTATGGTGTTAACAGTTACCTAATATTCAATACTGAATATTGCATTGTTTGTACACCCATACGTTTTCTCTCTCTCTCCCTCTCTCTCTCTCTCTCGTTTTCAAGAGCCCACTACACAGAATGGCTACTGATACTACACATATCAGAGATCTTATAGGTGGTTTGAAAATTTCTAATACTTTGGTCCGCCACTAGCCTCAAAACCTCCACTAATCCGGACTTGGACACCGAATCCTCTGCCTTGTGTAGAGCATGGGCTAACATTCCCCAGATAGGGGAAGAGATCAGTGCCGTAGCTGTGTGGACGATATGGTTGTTAAAAACAGTATGATTTGTTTCTGCTCAAGCTTCAGTTACCGGTCTTACTTCTATTTAGCTTCCTCCTGTATATGTCTATTTGACGCAAGTAAACGTCTGTTTATAGTGTGGCCTTAAAGTAATATCCTTAGCAAGAATAGCATGACGTGTAGACCAAACTGCTAAACACTTATGATTCTTAATTTTAGGTTAAAGAAAGAAAATACGTTAATTGTCACTAAATACACAGAAAAATGACATAAGTTTTAAAAACTATGTATTTTCGTGAGGGGAAAAGTTCAGCAAAATGCTGGCACTGATACAGAGTACAGCGCTCATTTTCAACTTGCCTCTTGTTAACAAAAAAACCGGCCAAGTGCGTGTCGGACGCGCGCACCGACGGTTCCGTATAAATTCATAATCACACATGTCTTGAACTCTATATCAAATTCTCAGGCCTGCAATCCAGGTCTGAGTATTTGATATAAATTTCAACTTGATAAGTCTACGCGTTCCTGAGAAAAAGGGTCTTGACAGAGAGACAGACAGACAGACGGACGGACAACAAAGTGATCCTGTAAGGGTTCCTTTTTTCCTTTTGAGGTACGGAACCCTAATAATTGACCACGCCGAATACGTTAAAAACAACCGACTTCAATCGCAACAACTCCAATTTTGATATGTTTTTGTTGATTTTCTCAAAAACCGCTGAATCGATTTCGATAAAACTTATATGGGACTACCTGTGAAGTATACCCTTTTAAACAAAAAAAGAATTTTCCAAATCGGTTCAGGCGTCTTCGAGTAATCGGTGAACATACATAAAAAAAAGATTCTGACGAATTGAGAACCTCCTCCTTTTTTTTGAAGTCGGTTAAAAAACATAAACAAACGATGAGGGTAAAGTTTGGTATTTTATCTTTAATAGTTTAGGCTGTGCGTTGTCTGTAAGTCAAAGACCGCAGGTTTTAAGCGCAACACACACAGAGGCGGCCGCGGGGCGGTAACGTTCCGAAGGCGGACCTGCGGGAAGCGAACTTAGAGCGCCCGCCTGGTTTTGGTGTAAAGGGTTTCATATAGTAATCCGAACATTACAAAAAATATTGCTCCCGGAACGCTTTCGCACCGCTCCGTGGCCGCCTCTGTGTGTGTTGCGCTTTAAGGCGCTAAGTATAGCCAAATCGCAATATTCAATTCAAATTCTTGAAATAATGGTTAAAGCTATCACCATGGAAAAAATATATAACATACTTGAAACAATAAAAAACAAATTGAATTGAACAGAATCATTAAAATCACAGAAACTTTGATGAAAAAAAAAAAATTGTAAACCCTGTATTTTGCATTAATTGCAAATTCTCTCGGAAACACAATATTTGTTTATGTTGAAACCAACACACAAAAATCGGCCAATTTAATACCTTCAATTTGTATTGAACGGATTTTTTTTAACTTATTTGAAAGCCAAGAAAAGTAATAAAAACATCGAAATCTCGAGAATTTTGCGTTCGGCCTTGACGTAACCGCCGCGACGGTACCCACACTGATCTGAACTTAAAATGATTGGCGTTACGGTCGATATTAAATTATCATGCATCAACCTGCTCAGATTGACTCTACTTCCCGCCTTAAGGTCTGTACATATTTATCAGGGCCGGGGCCGAAACTTGAAATGTGGCCACCGCAAAAGTTATTACAGGTGTAGTTTGAAGATACTAAATATTGATTGCTTATATATTTATAATATCCTAAGCAAGGATAGCATGAGGTGTAGACCAAACTAAAAAAAAAAACAATTATGATTCTTAATTAACCGACTTCAAAAAAAGGAGGAGGTTCTCAATTCGTCGGTTTTTTTTTAATGTATGTTCACCGATTACTCGAAGACGCCTGAACCGATTTTTTTTGTTTAAAAGGGTATACTTCACAGGTGGTCCCATATAAATTTTATAGAAATCGATTCAGCGGTTTTTGAGAAAATCAACGACAAAATAGCAAAATTGGAGTTGTTGCGATTGAAGTCGGTTGTTTTTAACGTATTCAGCGTGGTCAATTATTTTAGGCTATAGAATTGACGATGTCTTGAGTAGTAAAAGGTTTAACGAAAGAAAGAAATTAAAAAAATATTTGTAGTAGCAAACACTATATCAAAATGCTAGGCTAGGCTCTGCGTTGTCTTTTACTCAAACACAGCAGGTTTAAAGGTTTGTCCGCACTTATCGAGGTCAGGGTCGGAGCCTGCAATGTGTGGCCACGGCCTGTTAATGTCCCGGGTATGTGTGGATACATCTTAAATATTATTATGAAACAGTTCTTATTTTTTATTATAGGTGTTTAACTGTAGATAGTAATTATTGCTTGTATATTTTAAATACTAGTTGTTGCTCGCGAATCCGCACGTGTGGTATCTTTTTTATTATGATTGGCGTTGACGGTGCGCAGTGCGCGAGCTGCTAGCGAAATAAACGTTTCGGGTACTTTTTCAAAATTTTAATTTTTAATTTTATTTTTTTTTCCCAATTTATAAGTACTTACATTAAGTCCGTCATCCATTAAAATTAACAAATTACTTATAAAATAATTATGTCAATTTAAATAAGAAGATAAATTAATAATATAAATTATACTTATGTTAAGCAAAATCAAATTATAGTCAGTTATTATTAAATTTAAAGTCAATATGCTCTTTAACACTATAAAAGCAGCGCTCTTGAAGCCATTCTGTTAATTTTAACTTGAACGTTCTGCCGGTCATCAATTTGATATTGTATTTGGCAATTTGTTAAATAAAATAATAGACATATTATACAGAGTGTAAGGGACAGGATTCCGAAAACTTTAAGGGCTTGCTCAGTAGACGAAACTGAACAACTTTCCACAAGAATTTTTTTCAGGAAACGAAAAAAAATCGGCTTCTCCATACAAAATTATAAACTTGATTGAACAGTTTATATGGAGAAGCCATTTCTTTTTCGTTTCCTAAAAAAAATCTTGTGGAAAGTTGTTCAGTTTCGTCTACTGAGCAAGCCCTTAAAGTTTTTGGAATCCTGTCCCTTACACCCTGTATACATATTTCTTATATGTATAATGTGGCGTTTGATATAGGAGATCAGCTGTTTGGCTTGTAAGATAATTTAACTATTTTTTTTTTTAATTTACCCGACTGCATTAAAATACATCCTATGTCACTCTCGGGATCAAGATGAATCTAACGACACCTCTCAAGCTAAAATCCATCAAGCCGTTTAGGCTGCAGAGTGTGCCAAAGAAATATACATACATACACTCGAAAAACATAACCCTCCTTCTGGCGCAGTCGGGTAAAAAGTAAACAAAATATCTTATGAGATGTATAGGTGACATTTTCTTGTAAGGGCGGCCTTGGTTTTTCTCGTGTTAAAAGAAATATAAATCTTTGCATACAGCGAAATCTTATCAAGCACTGCGATTATGAGGAGGTCAAACAAAGATGTGTGCACACTAAAGTATATTTTCTAATCTATTGATAATTCGCTGTAGACATGGTCGCTAGATAAGATAGTAAAGAAAAGAGATTTCTCGTAAGTTTTGTCAAGAAGTATTTGTATGTTAAGTAAGTAAGCCGTTAGTGTCGGCTGCTATCGCTAGATGACACTCGTTAAGCCATGTCGGAGGCCTTGTAGGCGGCTTGAAAAATTCTGACACTGGGGTTGGCCGCTAGCCCCACGACCTCCACCAATCCGGACTTGGCCCCCGTGTGTGGAGTATGGCCTAACCTTCCCGAGTTATGGGAAGAGACCCGTGCCCCTGCAGTGGGGTTGTTAAAAATACGTACATACAATACCTGATTTCATTGACCACAAAACACTTGGCCCAAATAAAATAATAGTGATGGGCCGAATGTAGCTTTTGCCGAAATTCTGCAGAGTCATGAATCGAATCGACCGAATGCCGAGCGTTGCAAATGCCACGCCAATGTTTAGTTCGTTTAGTAATACGTTTAAAATCACGACTATGTCGTCTAAACTTATCTTTATTCTGTATATTTCTTTACATTACAGTTATTTTATTATGATAAAAAAGTTTTAGGAATAAAGTATTTGTCATTGATTTTTGAAAGCTTATGTTAAACAGTATTACGTACAAGTTACTGAGTGTATTTAGGAATATAAGTAAAGAAACTTTATGAGCAAACGATAATAACCGTTTAAATAACAATCATAAGACATTCTAACTTTGTGTCGAATTCCGGGCGTTATAAACCGAATTTGGTCAGTCGAATACCGAAGCTGTTACTCGGTTCAGTTGCCGAAATTCGGCAAAACCGATCGTGGAACCGTACTTAGGCCCATCTCTATAAAATACACCTCAAAACAAAGACCATATGGCCGTTTATTTATAGCTTAATTTTATAACGTGTACGGGACATATGGGACCGTCGTAAGGCATAATTTTTCCATGAAATACAACCACTGTATACCTTGGTCCAATCAAGAAAAAGCAAAAGGTAAACAAACTTACTATGGAACTGACACATGTCAACGTCAGTTTCCTACTAACTTTGTTTACCTTTTGCTTTTTTGATTGGAATCTCATCTCATCTCACTAATATTATAAATGCGAAAGTATGGATGTTTGTTTGTCAGTTTGTTTGTTTGTTTGTACCGCTTTCACGCCGAAAGTACTGAACGGATTTGGATGAAATTTGGTAGGTGGATAGATAAAGCGATTGGCTAACACATATACTTTTTATCCCGGAAAACTTAAGGGTTCCCGTAGGAATGCTTAAAAACTCAAAATTTCCACTTCGTCACTAGATGGCGCTATCTAAACATTTTCTTTCTTTCTGGACACAATTCTGAAGTCCATGCGAACGAAGTCGCGGGCGGAAGCTAGTGTACTATATGACTGTATAGTACGGCCCGCGGTTCCAAAATAAAACACTGAATATGGAAATTTTGTAAAAGAGTACTTTCTCACCACATTTGAAAGAATAATAATATCCGGGATTGAATTTACCGCGTACAGTACTACTTTAACGGTGTTTTTTCCGCTTACTTCTAAAATAACCGAGATACTGTGTTAAGGAAACTCGGCAGTCTGTAAATTACATATTTTGTAAGTTTTGCGAGCCACGCAACATACAGACACACATGTGTATTAATGTCATATTGTAATAGGTAGTGCAGTACCCATATCGTCCCCACTGCAGGGGCACGGGTCTCTTCCCATACCTCGGGAAGGTTAGGCCATACTCCACACACGGGGGCCAAGTCCGGACCCACAACCTCTACCGATCCGGACTAGGTAGTGCAGTCGTAGGTATAATTCATTCCAATCAAAAAAAAGCAAAAGGTAAACAAACGTAGTATGCAGATGACATTGACATGTGTCAGTTCCATTGTAAGTTTGTTTACGTTTTGCTTTTTTTTTATTGGAATGAAGTATAATACAAAAGAGGGCTTTTCCGTGTTGGTTTAATTAATCTCACTACCGCCGGCCCTGGTCATATCTTGCAAGGCTACCTTGTAAAGCGCGCTTTACATCATGCACAGTACATCACTGTTAAGAGTAACATAAATATTTTTGCCCAGTTAAATACTGACGCACTTTATACTAACTGGATTTACGAGTAAAACTCAGATACTATACGTTAGTGTTATTTGTTTTGAATGATATAACGTTTCTTATAACAAAACATCACTTCAATCAGCATAGATATGTGTGGTAAACTTAAGGGGCTTGTTATAAAAATAATAATTAATCAAAAAAATAGGAAAACGTCTTCGGATGCGGGCAGCGCGGGACCGGTCGGTGTGGGAATCCTTGGGGGAGGCCTTTGTCCAGCAGTGGACGTCTTTCGGTTGATGATGATCATGATGAAGATGAGGAAAACGTCTTGGCAGCTCTACCTTCTACATTACACCCCGGACACTCCATAACAATGCCACGTTTGGGCGCTTTTATTGTCGTGCGGGTTTCTACCCGTGCCCGCGTGCGGCGTTTCCAAAGCGACCCGCGCGCGTGTGCCACGCATGACAATAAAAGAGCCCTAAAAACATGTAATGAAACGATAGGTTGCAGGGCGGTTCGTGCACAAATCCGCATGACAATAAAAGCGCCCTTACAATTGCCTACTATTACTACTTACATAAAAATATGACGTTTGTACACGCGTAAATGTGTGTTACGTGGCTTGCGCTAAGCAACCGTCACCGGGTCTTACCCGCAGGGGGGAGGGCGCCTTTAGAGGGGCAGGGAGTGGCTGTACTGCACGACTGCGCTAGTGTATACAGCATGTTAAAAATAGTACGTTTGAAATTTTAAGGGGTTACTCAGAATCAGGTATAGAACCCAGGAAAAATATTGAAAAAATCCCCGATTCTCATACTAAATTTGAATCGTGAATCAAAAATTTGTATGAAAAACTGAAAAAATATATTTGAAGAGCGGATTTAATTCTATATTTTTCCTGGATTCATTTATACTTGATTCTGAGTAACCCCTTAAAATTTTAAACGTACTATTTTTAACACCCTATACAGGGTGTAACAGAAATGTGTGACAATACTTCAAGGTTGGCTTTTACCCATCAAACTGAACAACTTTTGTTCTACAACTTTGTTGAAATCGCAAAAAAATGTTTGGACTTTTCATACAAACTTGGTTCGCCAGCTGATCGATTTGTATGAAAAGCCCAAAAAAAATTTTGCGATTTCAACAAAGTTGTAGAACAAAAGTTGTTCAGTTTGATGGGTAAAAGCCAACCTTGAAGTATTGTCACACATTTCTGTTACACCCTGTATAAAGCGTACTTTTTACTATGATATCGATACTTCTGGGCTCAAAGGGCGTATACGCCTAAGTTTTATTTAGCGTATACGCCCTTTGAGGCCAGAAGTATCGATTTTGTGTCTATGGCGACAACGTGGCACCTGGGCAGCTGCGTTTTTCGATAACACAGCTCTACTATCTTCTTGCAACTACTGCACATGACATTTGCGGTCATTTTCAATGCAAAATCAAATCAAAATCAAAAGGTTTTTTATTTAAGTTGATGTTTTGCACATACTTTTAAATCGTCTTTTTTTCTACCTAGTACAAAGTTCCTACCACGCGGAACTTGTACACTCAACGTTTCGGAAAGTGTTCTCAATAACAGTAATCTCGAACACCTTCGAAATATAATAGTGTCACCCCTAGAATAGGTCGTTACTTACAAAACATACCTTCAGCTTGGTTTCTTTAAATCTATAATTGGTAACCGCTTGGAATTCTCCATACAAAATTATAAACTTGATTGGACAGTTTGTATGGAGAAGCCTTTTTTGTTTCGTTTCCTGAAAAAAAGTCTTTTGGAAAATTGTTCAGTTTCGTCTACTGAGCAAGCCCTTAAAATTTTCGGAAACCTGTCCCTTACATCCTGTATATATTTTTTTGAAAATTCAGCAAAGACGTCGAACAAAAGTTGTTCAGTTTGATGTGTAGAAGCTTGTTGAAGGCCCAGTTTTGATAACAGATCCTATTAACCATTAAGGATTAAGTTGTGATCTACTTTCTACGACTCCTGGAGACGCAAAAATGGACTCTTCATATAAAATAAAATCAGCTTTTAATAATTTTGTATGGAGAGTCCAAAATTATTTAGCAATTTCAGCAAAATCGAAACATACCATAACTAGTAGGATAACTGTCGAGTATGGTTGTCATAATTAGTTTTGGAAGCAGTGTTCGGAAGGCCAACTCCATGATTATACGTCAGTGATCTATTGGCATTAATACTCTAACTATATGCTGTGACAGTTTAACCTAATCACATAGAGAACACGCATACTACTTAAATACAGGACGCATGCTACTTAAATACAGGATGTAACAAAAGGGTGCAGAAATCATTTAACGTGGGTTTCTACGCAAAAACTGAACAACTTTCTCTTAGATCTATGTATTTAGTCAGTTTGCAATAACCGACAACGCTGAACGCGTTTAAAAACCGACTTTAATCGTGTAACATACGGGTCAAACTGAGAACCTCCTTTTTTGAAGTCGGTTAAACTACTTAAATCTTCTTCTAAATGTAACAAATATTTTTCTTAAAACCGCATCAAAATCGGTTCAGCCAAACGAGAGATAATCGCGGACAAACATAGATACAAACAAACATACATACATACTCCTCTGGTGTTGCGGGTGTCTATGGGCGGCGGTAATCGCTTACCATCAGGTGTGTCTGCTCGTTTGCCACCTATCACATAAAAAAATACATACAGGTTTGTTTGTTTGTAAACTCTTTATTGATAAAATAAAATATGTACAAAACTTTAACAGGAGTAATATACAATGGCGGACTTATCGCCTCTTCCAGTCAACCTTATATTATGTTAAGAGGAATTATAGGTACAAATGTCAAAGCGGGAGCAAAAGACACAAACACGACTTGTTTAAACTTATATATAACTTACAAACTATTTTGAAATATTATATTACTAAAGCATATAAAATATATATAGAATAAATAAATAAATAAATAAATATACATACATACAGTAATATACATATACAATACATTTATGAGCTCAGGAGCCAGGGTTGGGACTTCACAACTTTTTGAGTGAGGATTTGAAAGCGGCGAGAGAAGGACTCAACCTGACGTCTGGTGGGAGAGCGTCAACATGAGAACCTCATTTTTTTTAAGTCGGTTAAAAAAGACAGAATTGGTATCTTCATACAAATTGATATGTATTTGGGTTGATTTAAGCCGCTATCGCTATATTAAAGAGTTCCTTCAGAAGATCATTTCTCATAAATTACAAAACCAAGCTTCATTAAAATTTGCTAAACAGTTAAAGAATCGTCGAACCCTCGTTTCTAATAATCGTTATCACTCATTATAATATTAAAGATGCGGTGTTAAAATGTGAGCGGTCTTTAAGTCTATTAGTACAATGAAATATATTTAGGGAATTATTTTTAACTATTTTTTTCTCACTTACATGTTCAGAGGATAGCCGTGGTCGTATGCTAAGTATGTAATTCAGGGTTTGTTTATCCCCAAGGATAAGGGGGCATACGACCACGGCTATCCTCTGAAGATAATTATGTAAGAAAACATATTTTCTTAAATATTTTTCATTGAGGACATTGCGGTTTTTGAAACTAATAGACTCTTATATCTTCAACGATTTCTTCCAGACAACAAAGTTCTTACATAACATGAAGCCATGGTCAACGTGTCCTACAGCAGTGTTTTTCAACCTGTGGGTCGTGACCCCCCGGGGGGTCGCGACGCCTTTTTCAAGGGGTCGCGGGTAAAATAAAAAGTAAGTGTTTAGAGGTCCTACACTGCAATGACATAATGCAATTTCAGTGAGAAGGCTGGGACTGTTTATTTTTAAACAATTTGTCAAAACGTGGTTATATTTTGGAGACGTTAATAAGTAAATCACTTTCTAATTGAAGAAAGTTAAAAACGTAGTCTTTCAAATCACTAACATTTTTAACCGACTTCAAAAAAAGGAGGAGGTTCTCATATCGTCGGAATCTTTTTTTTTTCATTTTTTTATGTATGTTCATCGATTACTCGAAGGCGCCTGAACCGATTTGGAAAATTCTTTTTTTGTTTAAAAGGGTATACTTCACAGGTGGTCCCATATAAATTTTATCGAAATCGATTCAGCGGTTTTTGAGAAAATCAACAAAAACATGTCAAAATTGGAGTTGTTGCGATTGAAGTCGGTTGTTTTTAACGTATTCAGCGTGGTCAATTATGTATGTTTATGTCCCTAAGGGGGGTCGCAAGGTTTTTTTTACTTGTAAAAGGGTCGTGTATTAAAAAAGGTTGAAAAACACTGTCCTACAGCAATTTTTTGTTACATTCTGTATACAAATACATACAGTCATACATAAATAATACATATAACACAGTAATCACCTCCCAAACTACAAAGCGTTATGGCCATCCGCTGTGTTTGTATGTATGTGTTTTGCGTTTTGCAGTAAGCAAGGTCTTTCATACCAGCAAATTAAGATAACTGTTGCACGGGAAGGCGAAATGTATGTTATTACTTACTTACGGCAAACATTTTGTATTAGTATGGATGTATTTTGTAAGAACCTATACAGAGTGTAACAAAAAAGTGTGGTGAAACTTCAAGGTGGGTTCTGCTCATCAAACTGAATAACTTTTGTTCTACAACTTTGCAGAAATCGCAAAAAAAATCTGCTTGAGAGCCAAGTTTGTATGAAAAGTCCAAATAACTTTTTGGGATTTCAACAAAGTCGTGAAACAAAAGTTGTTCAGTTTGATAAGTCGAGTGGTATATACTCGTAATACTTCAAGGTGGGCACCTTGAAGTATTACGAGTATATACCACACATTTTTGTTACAGTCTAACAAGGGGTCTTAAAGTTCTTGAAAAACTAGATTTTGAAAACTATACGGTTGATTTAAAAGTATTTTACACTACACCTACTTAGAAAGTACCTTAATACTTATCGAATTTGAGGCAGAATGTACGTCATTACTATCGTACAAATATGCGGGAAGAAAACGCGCTGAGCGGGAGGGGAAAGTGTATGAAAATCCATTACTAACGTGTTTTTATTTTGGGTAAGACTATGTCGGTAAACTAAATGTAAAATGTCAAAAAGTTTTTATCTCCAAGTTCGCAAAATGATACTGGTCATTAGCTTTTTCCAAACATTATTTTGAAAAAAAAAAAAGAACATGTGTTTTTTATTTTCCTCGTAGGTGTAGTATAAAGCACTTTGTATCACTCGGAAGAAAGTGCGATTCCCAACTCGAGTGTATTAAGGCCCTCGGCTACATCTCTCGTTGGTAATCGGTTACTTTCTCGCCTTGATGAACAATGTACTGTTATACAGGGTGTAACAGAAAGGTGTGATAATACTTCAAGGTGGGCTTTTACCCATCAAACTGAACAACTTTTGTTCTACAACTTTGTTGAAATCGCAAAGAAATTTTCGGACCTTTCATACAAACTTGGTTCGCCAGCTGATCGATTTGTATGAAAAGTCCAAAAAAAATTTTGCGATTTGAACAAAGTTGTAGAACAAAAGTTGTTCAGTTTGATAAGTAAAAGCCCACCTTGAAGTATTATCACACCTTTCTGTTAAACCCTGTATATGTAAAACTATTAGATGAAAAAAAAAAAGAATTCACTATGAAAAAAGACGAAAGTTCAGATTCAAGCGTAGAAACACCTGCCCTGAAAGAATTGAATCATTTATTGCAAAAAAAAAACTCAAAAGGTCATGAGAAACAAATTTAACCCTTGACTGAACTAGGTAGCGTTGTGCCACACGATAACAGACGTATAAAGCCTTATATTTTAGGTACTTATTTAATTATATGCATTCTTAGCCTTTGAATTGTTGAAACAGTGTTTTATATAGTCAATATCAATAACACAGGACAATAATTTTGGTTGCACTTAAAATTAAAAAGAAGTGACGTGAAAACAATGGAGCCGCAACTCAGCAAAGAGATCGCACACTGAACAAAGTTTTCCTACACCATGGAGATGGAATCACACTATTTAATATCGGCCAAAATGAACAACTTGAATTCCAAACCTGAAAAGGTTGAAAGGCGGAGATCGAGTATATTCTCCTTACTGAAACGTCAGAAAAAGCTATCCAGACAGTACTCAGAGCCGCCGACCTATACCAGCTGCTTGATACTGAATAGAAAGTTCTCCGTAGACTCGGCCATTTTGCCGGACTTCCCCAAATGCGGCAATGGGTTAAAAGCGCTGGAGAAAACTGTGAAGCAGTACAGGCTTTCGGACGGAGGTAAGTAATGCGATTAGGAAAATTAGAATAAATAAATTACGAAAATGTGTGTGATATAAACTTACGCAGCACTCCTGTAAAGGAGAATACGCAAAATTATCTAAGACCCGAAGCAAAATTGTCCCAGTCCCGACGCAAAACTGTCCCAGCCCCGGGGCAAAATTGTCCAGGCTCATTTCAAAATTAACCTTTCCTAAAATTAAGTATAATGAATTTCTTATATCCAGAAATTGAGAAATCATTGGTTCCCCATCCAAACTTTCATCCCCTATTTCATCTCTTTAAGTTTTATTTTCGCGACAAAAAGTTGCCTATGTCCTTCTCCAAGGTCCCATCTATCTCTGTACCTAATTTCATCAAAATTTGTTCAGCGGTTTAGGCGTGAAAATGTAACAGAGGTAGAGTTACTTTCGCATTTATAATACGATATTATTAGTTTGGATAATTAGTTGGGATTTTTAGTTCGATAAAAGATCAGCTGATCCTATTGTTTGAGAGGTAATAAAGAAATTGACAATTTGGTCGCCAGTGTTCATTATTATAGGTATCGTATTTATGTAAAACGTTGTTGACTAAAGAACTCGCCACATTTGGCAAAATATGAAAATGACAAAATAATGTTGTTTGTACAAATACGACCTTTAACTTACCTTTAAAAGTTTGTACCTAATTTTAAGAATATAGCTAACTGTCTACACAGAGTTTGCTTTAAGACCTACATACCTATAAGGTCTAACGAAATATGCGTTAAGTGCTTTTACTCATATAATACTGAACAACTTTGGTTACAATTCTATAGGGTGACTTTAAATTAGTTCTTGATACGAAAGGCTCTGCATGTGCTCATGATAACAAACAACTTTCCCTAAGGAACCCATAGTCAAATCGCAAAAAAAATGTGGTCTCTTCTTTACATACTAATACTAATTACTACTATTATTATTATACTAATTCTTTTTTTATGATTTTATTATTATTATTATTATACTAATTTGGCCGGTAAGTTGATTGATTTGTATGGAGAGTCCAAATTTTTTTGCGATTTGACTATGCGTTCTTTACGGAAAATTGTTTGTTATCATACCTTTTGGTATCAAGAACTAAATTAAAGTCACCCTATGTACTGAAAACCTCATAAAAATGGCCGATTGCCTGATTCATTTGGACTTGTCATAACAATAGAGAAATGGCAATTGTTTTGTATAGTTGAATTGGCTGTAGTTATGCTATAACGATCCAACTGACTTTAAATATTTCAGTGACATAAAGTATATTATCCCTTACTTACGATACTTTAAAGTCAGTTAGATCGTTATGGCATAACTACGGGCAATTGCTCAAAGTCGGCTACAACCGGTTTCCGTGCCACAGGCGCCAGGATTTGAGATTTATATACATTTAAGTCGGCTGGAGTCGACGATGGCGCTGGGGGCACGATTTGTCAGAGTAGCGTGACGGTCACTAGGTTAATGGGACCTACACATATTTGGTTTTATCTTATGCTGGAATAGTCCTGGAATTAGGATCAAATGTATTCAAGCTAGTTAAATGGTTTGTGCTAGTACTTATTAGAAATATTGAATCCCTTTGAGCTAAGTATTACATGATTAAAATCAGATTTTTTTCAAGTACAGTTTAGTAAGTAAATCTTTTATGCCTAAGGCGGATATCACATTGCGCCGGAATCCACTCCAGCGTGCGGAGCTGCGAATTTTTACTTGACACTGCCAAAGGAAAAAAACCGCAGCACCGCACACCGGAGCGGATTCCGGTGCAGTGTGAGATCCGCCTTATTGTGTGTGACTTAAAAGACGCTAGTACTCTATAATATATTTATAGCCCTTCTAAATACCTGAAAAAAAACGTGCTTTCTACTTTGGAAACTAAACAACTTTCTCCCATTCACATAAAAAACAGAGCTTCCTATACAAAGTTGGGAGATCAATAGATCAGTGGGTAGACAATTTTTGTTTTTTGGGAATTGAGTATAGGTTTATTGGAGAAAATTGTGTTCATGAGTAGAGGCCGTGGCAATTTTTTTTAATGGTATTTAATCCTTATGAATAAAACCTAGTCGCTAGTCTGTGTGTCGCGTGGCCACATCATAAGAACTTGTTAGATCATGAAATGATTTAGTCATATCATCGAGGAGCTCCGACAAAACAAAGTGTGGGACAGTAACCTTTGTTTTTACCCTCAATCGGTAAGCCCTTGGCATCATCTCACCTGATGGTAAGTGATGATGATGCCGAAGATGGAAGCGGGCTTACCAAGATTCCCCAACACAATGGGGAACTGGCTATCTACACCAGTAATCTGACTTAACTTAGATTTTATTAGGAGCTCCTTAACGATATGGCTAGTCATTTCGTCATCTGGCCACAACATATACAGGATCAAATTGAAATCGTAGAACAAATCTTAACTGTGGCTTCTAGTCATGAAACTGAACAACTTTCTCTAAGGAATCAATTCAATCGGAGCAAAAAAAAAGTACTTTCCATACAAAATGGGCTACCCAGCTCATCGATTATTATGAAGAGTCCAAATTTTTTTTGCTCCGATTGAATTGGTTCCTTTAAGTTGTTTGGTTTTATAAGTGAAAAAATTGAATTCCTCTCAACTCTCAACATTCTGGTTGAGTGGAAGAGATCCCGTACGGGATAAGTCAGCCTTTGTTTATCTTTTTCTATGCTATTTTGATGTGTTGGATATTTTTCATTGCAATAAAGAGTTAAACAAAACCATAGTTATATGGCCCTCGATTTCGATTTCAACCTGTATACAATACTATACGCTATATGTATACCTATAGACAACGCTAGTCTAACGCACATTCCCCCCCCTCCCACCCACCCCCGCAGAACTGTTCGCCGGTGCATCGGACTCTGATAGTGAAGTCTCGCGCGGCGCAGGCATGCCCGAAGTGCTGAGTGAGAAGCGGGTGCAGGACGCGATTGCTCGCATCGAGTCGCACTACGTAGAGGATCAGGATAAAGATATCGGACAGGTAAGAGTTGTATTTGTATTCCATGTTATGTTCATATCCCATACCGTCCCTACTGCAGGGGCACGGCACGGGTCTCTTCTCAAACCTCGGGAAGGTTAGGCCATACTAGAGATGGGTTTTTGCCCGGGAAGTTTTGGGCGTTTTGAGTAAATGCCCCTTACGTCCATAAACGTCCATTTACGCCATATAAATTGGGCATTTATTGCGCGTAAATGGACGGACGTTGTTTTGGGAATTCACTCATAAATGCCCGGGCAAAAACCCATCTCTAGGCCGTACTCGACATACGGAGGCCAAGTCTGGATTGGTGGAGGTTGTGGAGGTTGGGAAACACCGAAACTGTCGCGTGCCTTGCGAAGCTCGGAAACGGTCTAGATAAATGGCACTAGAAGTCAAAGCCATTCAGGTTATGACCGTGTCTGTAGTCATTTAACCTGATAAAATGTATTCCTTTATTCTTATTCCAGGCTGGAGAATTAGTAGAAGAAGTAGCAGAAGAAAACAAGTCCCTATTATGGTTCCTATTGAAACAGGTCCGGCCTGGCATGGACCTCAGCAAGGTACTGTAACCTCAACTTCAAATCATCTATAAAAGAGCGTACTCCCATATCAAAGGCCGGCAACGCACTTGTGACTCCTCTGGTGTTGCGGGTGTCTATGGGCAGCGGTAACCGCTTACCATCAGGTGATCCGTCTGCTCGTTTGCCACCTCTGCCATAAAAAAAAACATTATCATCAGCCAAAAGACGTCCACTGCTGGTCAAAGACCTCCCCCAAGGATTTCCACGACGACCGGTATTGCGCTGTCCACATCCAGGTCTTCCCGCGACCTTTCACCAGGTCGGTCCACCGAGTTGGACGCCTGCCCATCTTCCGATGCGCGGTCGCTACTCAAGAACTTTACTGCCCCAACGGCCATCTGTTCTACGAGCTATGTGCCCTGTCCACTGCCACTTAAGTCTAGCGATCCTGAGAGCTATGTCGGTAACTTTAGTTCTCCTACGTATCTTCTCATTTCTGATTCGATCACGTAGGGAAACACCAAGCATAGCACGCTCCATCGCCCTTTGGGTGATCTTGAGCCTTCTTATGAGGCCCATAGTAAGCGGCCATGTCTCGGATCCATATGTCATCACTGGCAACACACACTGAAATAAACTTAATGATACCAAGAAACTTCTGATTTATTAGACTTCGATTGTAATTAGAAAATGTTCCGTTGTTTTTAGTTTACTATCATACGAATTTTATTTTATTAAAATCGTGTGCTTGTTCCTTATTCTTTGTGCAATAAGAGTTGAAATGACAAGTGTTTGTTTACAGGTGGTGTTGCCAACGTTTATCCTCGAACCGCGATCGTTTCTCGACAAGCTATCCGACAGCTACTACCACGCTGACTTATTGACGCAGTGAGTATAAAAAGCATTATCTAATTCCTAGTTACTTAAATGAACTCACACACAGGTGCTCAGAACTACACTGATGGACTAAAAAATTTACTCAAGATTTGTTGTTCGACTTTTGAAAAAATAACTCAGTCTATAAAACTCCTATACACTAAAAGCAAAAAACTAGAAAACCAACAATAAACACACAGTTTTTGAACTTTTGGTTTAGTTTTATTTTGCTAGATTGAGTTAATTTTCCAAAAGTCGTGCATGAAACTTTAAGTAGATTTTTTTGTCCATGGGTATATATGTACATCAACAAACAACTAAAACCTTTTCACAAGTAACCGATACTCAAATCGCTGGCTGACTGACTCGTTGGCTCAGTGGTTAGTGCTCCTGACTACTTATCTGAGAGTCGTGGGTTCGATCCCCACCCAGGCCAAACATTTCTGTGATAAGCAGATTTGTTTGCTCTGTGTCTGGGTGTATGTATATCAGTCTCTGGTTCCCATAGTACAGGGAATCCTAGTTTGGGGCCAGATGACCGTGTGTGATTTGTCCTGGATATTATTATATATAAAAAAATTCAGCACTATTATTTTTGTTCCAGGGCCAAAACCCTAGACGACCCCTACCAAAGGTTCAAATGCGTGCTCCGGTTCTACTTGTCCGGGCTATATAAGAAGCCTAAGGGGCTAAAGAAGCCCTACAACCCAGTGTTGGGAGAAATCTTCCGCTGCTGCTGGCGACACCGCTCCAGCGACACCTACACCTTCTATATAGCTGAGCAGGTGAGTGGCTGGAGTGATAGTAGTGGTAAGACACTCGATGTTGCCATTTTAGACAGTTTACGCTACCATTTATGTAGTGTCGAGTGTCGAAAATGGTAGCAGTGTTTGTAATAGTAGCGTGGAGTGTCTATTATGGTAGTGTCGAGAGTATAAATGGTAGAATCGGGTGTCTGAAGTGGTAGTGTAAAATAAAAAAACTTATTGTTTTTCTTCGCAGGTATCCCACCACCCGCCCGTGTCAGCGTTTTACGTGTCGAATAGAAAAGACGGCTACGTTGTTGAGGGCAGTCTATTAGCGCGATCCAAATTCTATGGTGAGTCATGATCCAGGTCTTTTGTTCTCTTCTTCTTCTTCTCCTTAATAAGAATATTATTTATTTTATTTATTATGTTACCAATAGGTTGTATGATATAGTCCGCGTCACGTGAAAAGAGCGCTGGCTGGCGTTCCAAAGATGCACTCTGACACCAACTGTTTAGTACCCTCTCTTTCACACTTACGCGATTTATATTATGCTATCCTGTTGTCAGAGTGAACTGTTGTGCCCTCGGAACGCCCGCCAGCACGTTTTTACGTGACGCAAGCTGTACATCGCAAATTTAAATCAAAACATTTCAAAGACAACAAATTTAGATGTCACCCTAATTACTCGTATATGCAACGACAAAATGCACACCCTCACAGTAATTTCTACAGGAAGTAATATGACGTTTACAAGAGTGCTTCATGTACCTACGCTTTAGTTTAGTCATTTATATTTACGAAACGAACCAGCCTATCCTTTAGTTCCTAACACTTAACTAAGGGATACCCTGATTCGTTTCTTGAAAATTCACAAACTAGGTTTTCACAATGTTTTTTATTGTGTAAGATGTCAAAAAACGGCCCGCCTGATGGAAAGTGGCATCCGTCGCATGTAAATATCTATAACCTCATAAGGTTTGTCAGTGCTATACTGATACTGGAGGGCTAAGATAGAATGCCTCTTCTGCACCGGAATAAGAGCGCTTTTATAGTCACGCGGGTTTCTGCCCGCATGCGTGCGGCGTTTCCAAAGCGACTCGCATGCGTGTGACACGCATGACAATAAATGGGACCTAAAAAAATATACTGAAACGATAGGATGCGGGCGGCACGCATGCATGCAGAAAACCGCGTGACTATAAAAGCGCTCTAAGAGGCATTCTATCTTAGCGTCAAGCGCGAACGAAATTACCGAATAATTGATCATTAGGTGGGAAAAAGTAAAAAATATATATATATTTTTTAAACCTATAAGTACCCCAAAAACACATTTTAAATTACCATTCCCAATGGGGAAGAAAACTGACAAAGCTCGCCGATAGAGGCGCTGATGTCGCTTGACTCATACTAACTGCCAAAACGTATAGAAAAAAATGTTTTATATAAGATTATTTAAAAAATGCCGCGTTGTGTGGCGATTGGTTGCAATAATAATGGAAATCATTAATTTCCTAAAGATTCTCGGATGAAGAAGACGTGGGAAAAGTTACGTTTTCAATTATGTACTTTTCAACTTCGTCTTTAATTGAGGAACAGTCCAAGTCGCATACATTTTCCATTTAACAATTTTACAGAAAAAAAACTAATTTATAACACCTCGATAATAAAAAACGCGGAACTAATTGAAAGTTGTTATGAGTCAAGCGTCCGTAGCGCCATCTGCAAATAGCTTTGCGTTTTCTTCCCCATTAGCGCGCGAAAACGCTAGCCGCCATGATGTTTAGGTCGTGACGTCATTTCAGGAGTAAACAAAACAGCTCTGTACTAAAATTTTGTCACATATTGCGAACAAAATGTCATTGTTTACCACTATTGTGACGTCACATGACAACCAGCATGGCAGCTGTCGTTTCAGATATTTGAATAATAGATTAAAAAACTGGGTTGGTTGCCGGGACTTTGTACCGAGCACACGTCTGTTGAGTTAATTTTTCAATTATTTCCGTTTTGGAAGAGTTTCAACGTTATTTTTGTTATGGGGAAATAGCTGTGATTCAGATTCAGAGATAAGCGGTCATAAGAAGAGGATTAATTCGGGAGACAGCACCGTTTTCCGAGTTCCAGCAGCAAACCACCACGTGGAGCGTCTTTAAGTGCTCATCACCCTTAGAGCCGTGCCTTTCACTTGACATTGGCGTTTCGCCATTTTTTTTATTGAAGATTCTCCCATTTTTCACTCGACATTGGCAAAATCACGCTCAATATGGAATGCCAAATAGAAAAATAGAATAGAATAGATGAAAAAACTAGATTTTTGTAAATCAAAAATAAAATGTTTTTTCTCATTTTATTATATAGAAATCATATTAATTCGATTACTTATTACAAATACCACAGTTTTAGATATTTTCTTGTATAGAGTAAAATACCCTATTACCCAATTGCGCTGCGGCAGATGTAGAGCGAGCAGTGGCACCAACCCAGCCCATGCATAATAAGCAGAGATCGGAGTAGGCAGATTGATTTTTGGTACTTGCATCGTGATTTTATAACATGGACAATCCTTTTTTCCGAAAAGTTCCGGTATTTCCGAATTAAGTTGAGTATTATTAAAGTAAATGGTTCAATCAATTGGGTCAGAAGGAAGCAATTTATATGTTTAGAATAACAGAAAGAGTATTCGTTTTTGTTCGTTTAAAAATGTTAAACTCCCGGAATCCGAGCAGCATGTCCATATTAACATATACGTTTGCGGTCATTGACCCTAAATCAATCTACCTACTCCGATCACTGATAATAAGGTCCTTCCACTGAAGTTCTGCACGGGTAGCATGGGGCGTAGACAAAGCTGTTTGTCGCGCCAAACGCGAGAAAACTGCACAGCGGTCTCTTTGATTAGCTTGGCGTTAGAACGGAACAAATGCTTTTAAAACTCGCGCGCGAGATACGTTGTCATGTTACCGGTGCTGGACATTCTTCAAATAAATGTGTCTCGCGCAGGTAATTCGACGTCAGCGATTCTGGAGGGATGCGGGCGGATCCACCTGCTGCACTGGGGCGAGACCTACCTCACCACCGCGCCGTACGCGCACTGCAAGGGCATCGTGATGGGCTCGCTCAGTATGGAGTTAGGGGGCAAGGTAGGCTATTACTGGTCACACTAATTCTGGAACTACACTATTTACTGGTCACACTAAGCCCTCATAAGAAAGAAAATAAAATGGCAGTGTCGAGTGTCTTAAATTGAAGCAGTGTTTGAAATGGTAGCGTGGAGTGTCTATTGTGGTAGCGTCGAGTGTCTAAAATGGTAGAATCGGGTGTCTAAAGTAGGAATATCTTGTATCTGAAATAATAGCATTAGTGACTAACATAGTAGCATCGCTTGTCTAAAAGGTAGTGCCGAGTGTCTTAAATGGAAGTAGTGTCTAAAATGGTAGCATCGAGTGTCTATTATGGTAGCGTCGAGTGTCTTAAATGGTAGCGTCGAGTGTCTGAAATGGTGGCGTCGAGTGTGAGCATTATGCACGGACTAATATACAGGTCACACTAGGGATTCTTATGAGGGCAGTATACAGGTCACACTAGGGATGTAGGCGGATACACCTGTTGCACTGGGGCGAGACCTACCTCACCACCGCGCCCTACGGGCACTGCAAGTGCATCGTGATGGGCTCGCTCAGTATGGAGTTGGGCGGCAAGGTAGGCTATTACTGGTCACACTCATTCTGGAACTACACTAATTACTGGTCACACTAAGCCCTCATAAGAAAGAAACTAAAATGGTAGTGTCGAGTGTCTTAAATGGAAGCAGTGTTTGAAATGGTAGCGTGGAGTATCTATTATGGTAGCTTCGAGTGTCTAAAATAGTAGAATCAGGTGTCTAAAGTAGGAAAATCGTGTATCTAAAATGGTAGCATTAGTGACCAACATACAAAAGTAGTATCGCTTGTGTTAAATGATAGCGTCGAGTGTCTTAAATGGTAGCTTCGAGTGTCATTATACAGTATGGACACTCCCTGCCGTCCCCTGAATGCTACCTGACCTCCCTGTGTAACCGATGTGTGACCATTTGTCAAGGGGTTTAAGGAAAGAGTTAGGTTAGGTTCTAAGGCTATACAGCCTTTTCTGGTGTATACAGCTTTCACTTTATTTGTAAAAGTCTAGCTAACAACGTTATATACTAGGGTTGAATCGAGAATATCACGCACACATTTATATTTGTACAACATGAATGTCTTTGAAGTAAACAATGGCGCGAAAATTGCATGAAGTGTCCGGGGTGGGCTAACTAGATAGGCGGCAAGGTATACTATTACACGCCACACTAGCTAGATAGGAGGCAAGGTATGCTATTACACGTCACACTAGCTAGATAGGCGGCAAGGTATGCTATTACACGTCACACTAGCTAGATAGGCGGCAAGGTATGCTATTACACGTCACACTAGCTAGATAGGCGGCAAGTTATACTATTACACGTCACACTAGCTAGATAGGCGGCAAGGTATGCTATTACACGTCACACTAGCTAGATAGGCGGCAAGTTATACTATTACACGTCACACTAGCTAGATAGGCGGCAAGGTATGCTATTACACGTCACACTAGCTAGATAGGCGGCAAGGTATGCTATTACACGTCCCACTAGCTAGATAGGCGGCAAGGTATGCTATTACACGTCACACTAGCTAGATAGGCGGCAAGGTATGCTATTACTCGTCACACTAGCTAGATAGGAGGCAACGTATGCTATTACACGTCACACTAGCTAGATAGGCGGCAAGGTATGCTATTACACGTCACACTAGCTAGATAGGCGGCAAGGTATGCTATTACACGTCACACTATCTAGATAGGCGGCAAGGTATGCTATTACACGTCACACTAGCTAGATAGGCGGCAAGGTATACTATTACACGTCACACTAGCTAGATAGGCGGCAAGGTATGCTATTACACGTCACACTAGCTAGATAGGCGGCAAGGTATGCTATTACACATCACACTAGCTAGATAGGCGGCAAGGTATGCTATTACACATTACACTAGCTAGATAGGCGGCAAGGTATGCTATTACACATTACACTAGCTAGATAGGCGGCAAGGTATGCTATTACACATCACACTAGCTAGATAGGCGGCAAGGTATGCCATTACACGTCACACTAGCTAGATAGGCGGCAAGGTATGCTATTACACATTACACTAGCTAGATAGGCGGCAAGGTATGCTATTACACATCACACTAGCTAGATAGGCGGCAAGGTATACTATTACAGGTCACACTAATGACCAACTAGATAAGACTATCGCTGGTCAATAATAGGCTAGACGATTATTAGTCATTCGCGTCACTTAAGTGCGATTCACACCGCGAGCGGGCCGGCGGGCTAGCAGGCTAAGTGGCTGAGTTAAGCTAAGTGAGCTAAACTATTCAAGCTGCGCGCGAGCTAAGCTATGTAGGTTCACACCGAAAACTAAATTTAACGAACGCACTCGATGAATTGTTCCATGATTAATGAAAACGCACGGTATTACGCACGGAGCGCGCCTTTCACCTCCGCGCAATGTACGACTACTTAGCTGGGATCGTCGGATAGTTCGCTCGCTTCGTTGACGTCGCTAAACTACGTGAGTTTACATAGGTTAGTTCGCAGTGTGAAGCCAAGTATGCGAAAATATGTGGAACTAAGTTCGGTTGGCCCGCGTTCGCGGTGTTTATTTTCACAATAAGTTTATTATTTTTACTGTAAAATTTGTGTATTTCCTTTTTTTTTTACGTGTTCGTGGTTTTGTTTCAGGTTCAGATTATGTGCGACAGTACAGGATACCATGCTGATATAGAATTCAAATTAAGAGTGAGTAATAGTTATTAATTTATAATCATTTTAATCAATTGAAATGTTTATATTTAAAAATCTCTAATTTACTTTTTATCAAATGTCAACAAAAAAAAAATTTTTTTTGTTCCAAAAATTTTGGGAATTTTGAATAACGACATTGTTCAATATAACAGTTTGCATACTAATCACGAATTTTGATACTATCATATTTTTACATGTAATGATAATCCAAGCATAAGTTTTTTTTTAATTTCCACAAAACAGCTGTTTATTAGTGAACAATATTTCAATAATTTATTTTTGGAGCAGTAAACTACCGTATTTAATAATCATGAAATATCGTTTTTTTTAATTGAAATATGTAGTTGAAAAGTATACTCACTGAGAGTCTGTGCAATTTTTAAGTTATAAAAAAATCGTTATGACTACATATCGCAAAACTATCTATTAGCCGACAGACGTCCACTGCTGGACAAAGGCCTCCCCCAAGGATTTCCACACCGACCGGTCCTGTGCGGCTCGCATCCAGCGGCAAAACTAGTCGTCCTGGAAATCCTTGGGATGGCCTTTGTCCAGCAGTGGACGCCACCTAATGATGATGATGATACGCTGTTAAACATACATCTTATCATTTACTAAAGGTTGCCTGAAAGAAATCGCTGATAGCTGAATAAGGCCGCCTTTACAGATTTTATAATTTAATTAGCCTTTAAGTTTAAATTTAAAATGTATTAGATGTTAGTTTTTTACCCTCAATTGGTAAACCCTTCGCATCATCTCACCTGATGGTAAGTGATGATGATGCCGAAGATGGAAGCGGACTTACCAACTTAGTGTATAAATTCTTATTAAAGTATATTTGACTGACTCGGTGGCTAAGTGGTTAGCGATCCTGACCTCTGATCCGAGAGTCGTGGGTTCGATCCCGACACAGGGCAAACTTTTCTGTGATGAGCAGAATTGTTTGCTCTGAGTCTGGGTGTATTATATCTATTTATGTATGTATTTAAAAGTAGATGTGTATGTATATCAGTCTCTGGTTCCCAAGATACGGGGAATCCTAGTTTGGAGCCAGATGACCGTGTGTGATTTGTCCCGGATATTATTATTATTTTCAAACATAAATTTAGGCTACTCTGACCACTTCGCGCTAGGCGAACTTGTTATTTTGTATATATTATTATTAACTTATTACTATTATTTACTTACTTATTTTCAGTCGTTCCTAGGCAGCTCTGACCAGACGAACGCAATAAGCGGACGCATAAAGAAAGGGAAAGACACCGTCGCGACCGTCGAGGGGTACTGGGACGGCAAGATTGACATCAAGGAGAAGAGGACTGGGGTAATCTGAATATTTGGTGACGTTACGCTCAAATTTGGTGTAATTGGGGTCAAAATTGGTGAAAATTAGCTCAAAGTTTGTGGGATTAAGCTCAAAAGTGGTATAATTAAGTCAATATTGGTGGAAGTGAGCTCAAAATTGGTGTTATTAGGTCAGTATTGGTAGAAGTGAGCTCAAAATCGGTGTTGATGGGTCAAAATTGGTGATATTGAGCTCAAAGTGGTGTTGTTGGGTCAAATTTGGTGACATTATACTTAAATTGGTGACATTAAGCTCCAATGTGGTGAATTTACGCAAAAAATTGGCGAAAGTAAGCTCAAAATAAGTGACATTAACTTCAAAATTGGTGACATACTCTTAAAATTGGTGACATGACACAAACATTGATAGTTTAAAAACAAAATATGTAAGAATATGTAAAAAATATCGAAATAATTGACGACTGACAAAAATTCTCTTAAACTGAGTTAAAAATGTCGTTGTTAATTTGTTGTACTTTGACTCAGCGACTCGAAATTGATCTTAGCCCCCGACATCACCACTGCGCCACTCTTTCCCATTTTGTGCGTAGTTTGACCCAATGATTGTGTACAACAAATCAGAAATATGTAAATACTTATATCAAAAATATGTGTTATGTGTATACAAAATCAGCTAAGGATTTATAGACTATTTGCTTTGTAAACAGGAAGAGTCGAACCTTCTCGACGTTTCAATACTGAAGGAGCAACGCATGACGCGGCTTCTGATGAGCATGGAGCACCAGCAGGAGTTTGAGTCGCAGCGGCTCTGGTCCAAGGTCTCCGAGGCGATCATGAAGGATGACCAGGTGAGATGGTGCTGATGGTTGATGATAGGGTACAATAAGCAGGTGAGATGGGGTTGTTAGTTGATGATAGGGTACAGCATCGAATGATGACCAGGTGAGATGGGACAGATGGTCGATGATAGGGTACAGGATCGAATGATGACCAGGTGAGTCAGGTGAGATGGGGTTGATAGGTAGGTAGAAGACTGACATAACACGGCTTCTGATGAGCATGGACCATAAGCAGACGGTTGAGTCGCAGCGGCTCTGGTCCAAGGTGTCAGAAGCAATCATGAAGGATGACCAGGTAAGATGGTGCTGATGGTTGATGATAGTATATAGAAACATAAATCATTTGCATCAATGCATTGCACTCTAAAAGCATTGCACTCTTAAAAAACTAGGCATAGGATTGTATAGATAGACTTATGTAAGAACTTCCGAAAGATAATTGGCGGTTTTGTAAATTTTTTGGACTTTTTCAATAAGAAAATACAACGCCGTCTAGTCGCCGACTGTAAAAGGTGCCGATTAGTCGGCGTTTCCGACAAGATTGTACCATCATTGTTTTGTTTGTTTTTTTGTAATCTCTTTAATGCACAAAACATAAATTCTTCTTTATCTCTTAAGGTTAAACGTCAGTCACCCTATTTCATACAAATTTACCTGGCTATTAACTACACAAATAACCACTATATTTTCGATTTTATCTGTCCAACGTAAACTTTGCAACCTTTTATTTTCTCCAAATGTATATAATTATATTATTTATTTCTGTAATATCATTAAAAACTGCAGTAAAATACCATAAATTTTACGCATGTAGTGGTGTATGATTCAGCACCACCTTTCTGATATTACAGTAACTACAATCTCAATTGGTCTGTTAAGCTTTGTTTAGCCCAGGATTTAGTTTTTAGCGCCATCTTGCATTTTGCTTGAGCATTACCAAAGTAGCAAATTTATTATAAAGACTTTTTAGTCTGAGTAATTAATGCTGGCAAACTTTTTTTATATTCAGAAAAAAAGACGCTGTCAGTCTCACGTCAGGGACATCTGAAAGACGAAAATATTGTTCACCCAACAAGGTCTAGTTGTGAGTTTCAGCTCGATATTTGTGATATACAGGCTGATATTTTTACATACAGGCTGATATTTTTACTTATACAGGATGTAAAAAGATCACTCCTGGAAATTTAAATTATGGGATCCACTCATGAAACTGAACAACTTTTCCGAATGAACCTTAAGAATGCTGAATACTTAAGCCAATTTTTGGACACACCATACAAAATTGGTCGGTTATCTTACCATATTATATGAAAACTTCATTTTTATGCGAATTTAGTATGGGTTGGTATGTTAAAGTTTCCGGAAGTTACACACCAAAAGAGTACAAATAACAACGAAA
Source organism: Coleophora deauratella (assembly GCA_958295455.1). Classification (NCBI taxonomy): domain Eukaryota; kingdom Metazoa; phylum Arthropoda; class Insecta; order Lepidoptera; family Coleophoridae; genus Coleophora; species Coleophora deauratella. The sequence continues at coordinate 7,231,138 of OY282417.1, forward strand.
ACACATAAAATATTTAAACATTGATATGCAAAGGCGGTCTTATCGCTATCAAAAATAGCAGGTTCGATTTTTGTAAATTTTAATTTTTTTGTCTGACATGGTACAAAATCAATCCAAAACTGAAGGCTGCGTCCTCGGTTCATCCGAAAACTACACCAAATTCAAGATTATTGCCCAATATAATAGTTAACTGAAGCGCGGCAGATTAAAACGCTCACGCATGCCTTGCGCCGTGCAACGTTCAAAATTTATTTCTGAAGCTTTTTATTTAGTAATTGCAGTTAGTGTTTCTGTTTTTTTATTTTTGATTAGTTTGGTTTTCTACAAAAAATATGCCATTAGTGCACATTTTTTAAACTATAGCATCTTGTTGGTTTTTTTTATTTTTATTTTATTAGATTTTTTCACAATAAGAGTAATAGATTGAACAAAAGTAATACAAAAATGAAAGCTCCATTCTCGGTTTATTCGAAAACGATACCAAGTTCAAGATAATAGGTCAAATAGACCTGCCAGGGGGTGTGGGGTGGCTACCGGGCTAAATCAGCTTCTATTTATGTACCATATACGTGTGCCAAGTGGTTTTCTTTAATCATAAAATTTGACCTCGGATACATATAAGCTTACACTATTCAGGTGCCAACAGTGAAGGAAGATTTTTTAAAACAAAATAATTATTTGTGCTATGTTAGGTACCTTGTATTTTTGTATTTTATCCTGTACAGAGAAAATAAATGAATTATGAATTATTATGAATTATAGAATATTCATATCCGCCATTAAAAAAAATACCTTGTGTACCCAGAATTCAAATAAAATTAAATGTATTTCAGAACAGAAGTTACAAATGGCACATTTAAAACACATTTTTTATCATCAGTACAACAAAAAAACCGGCCAAGTGCGAGTCGGACTCGCGTACCGAGGGTTCCGTATAAATTCATAATCACACATGTCTTGAACTCTATATTTTTTTTATTTGAGTTGATTGAATGAAAAGTAATTTTGATTTATGACGTATTAAAAAAAAAACTACTTACTAAAGCTCGTTCAAACCAATTTTCGGTGGAAGTTTGCATGGTAATGTACATCATATATTTTTTCTACTTTTATCATTCTCTTATTTTAAAAGTTAAAGGGGGGGGACACACATTTTACCACTTTGGAAGTGTCTCTCGTGCAAACTATTCAGTTTGGAAAAAAATGATATTAGAAACCTCAATATCATTTTTGAAGACCTATCCATACCATACACGTACATGTTTGATGAAAAAAAATTTTTGAGTTTCAGTTCTAAGCAGGGTTCGAAAATATCCGATATTTATAATAAATATCAAAATATCAGATATTTTTGATATATATCCGATATTTTCGATATCTTTGATATTTTTGATATTTATCAAAATTACATACTAATTTCAATTTCTTACTTTAATACATGATTTTCGAAATAGCTTAATTTAAAATGTAGGTATATGTTTGATAATTTGAAGATTTTTATTAAAATTACATTCAAATTTTATACTCTGATATGTTTTTTCGAAATAACTGAATCTAAAATGTATATTTTACTATTGCAAATTTGAAGATAGTTAATTAAACTAAACTTATTTATTTATTATTGTGATAATTATATCTTTATTCTTTGCATTTGGCACATTCATTCGTAAGAAGCAGCTCTTAGAAGCTAGGAAAATATAAATATCAATATTGATATATATCAAGCATAAATATCAATTGATATATATCATGATATATATCCGATATATATCAATTGATATATATCATGCGAACCCTGGTTCTAAGTATGGGCAACCCCCAAAATTTATTGTTATTTTTTTTTCTATTTTGTGTGAAAATCTTAATGCGGTTCACAGAATACATCTACTTACCAAGTTTCAACAGTATAGTTCTTATAGTTTCGGAAAAAAGTTTTGTGACATACGGACAGACAGACAGACATGACGAATCCATATGGGTTCCGCTTTTTGCTATTTGGCTACGGAACCCTAAATAACTAGATGCTTTATCCTATACTATTAAACGAGTTAAGTGTCCCGACGATTTCGAAAACGGCTTGAAACCTTTTGATGAAAATCTAGGATTAGGGGTTAAAAATCACCATAAGTCCAGATCTATGAGGGAATTATCTTCGAAAAGATTCATTTAAGGGAGAAATCATTTAATGATCGAAATTACATAGAAGGAGAACGCATATGATGCTTAAATTTAACCATCGCTTATAGGTACATTGGTAGACTAGCGGTTTTGGTGCGAGCCACTTACGTTTTGCTGCTTTTAGGTCCGGATTCGAATACCACCCATGAGACTTTATAGTTCTTTGTTTTTTAATTTTTTTATTTTGTGTGAACTTATGTAAATATTATGAAAATAAATAAAAAGACTTAAGAGTGATAAAAAAATATATTTTAACCTCTGTATTTTAGAGACAAATAGCGCCATCTTTGGCCATATAAGTTAATTACATACCTGGTGATTGTGCCGCTCTGTCCCGTGTTTGAAAATAGGAAATTTTCCACGGTTTTCTCTAAACTCAACCAGATGGCGCTGATAACCTTTGCAATAAGAAAATCTCTAAAAAGTCGCCAAAACTGATTGATATTACTGACTTATAAACGATGAACAACTTTCTAATATTACGTATCATAAAATATTTTTCTATTTTTTTTTATCAAAAAAAAGGATGATTTGCATGTATTTTTTTCAATAGAATCAAATTATAAAAAAAAATTATAGATATTTTCAGAACAAATATTGCTTGTCCTTTCGTCCCTTAGAAGGCCACTACCGACTAAAACAACACCCTGCAAAATGTTTCATAGAAAATATATCTTATATGTACTACTAAACAAGTTATCTTAGTTTATAAAAACTCCGATTGAACGAGCGACGCTCGGTCTCCCAGCTAGTTCAATATAATAAGAAAATTATCAGTATCATTATTTATATTACAATGAATTATTTTAAAATTATAATACCCATTTAAATTCAGTCACTGGGACGATATTGGGTTGTTGACTAAGTAACTATGATGGTTATCATCCCAGCGAATGTGTTATTGTCAATCAATCTGATGAGACCGTGAGAGTGAGTGACTGAATTTAAATGTATATTGGAGTAATTTATTATTCTTTGAATGATTATACTGATAATTATGTTATTTTAATTAACAAAACATCAACTTTTCTTAATCAATTTTATCAATTGAAAAACTTTCATCTGTATGGATAAAATAAATTGAAAAAATTAAAAAAAAAATGAATCTATTTTTCTCGACAATGAAAACGAATTTCATGCTGCCACTTCACGGATGTAATAAGGGGGCCATTCCCTATGACATATACATAAAAATTATCTGTGATTCCTAAGTTTGATACTCTCCTTAGCTTGCGGAGGCACAACCGTGACTCCAAATAGCGTAAGACTTGGCTTGCAAAGGCTTGCAAGGCCGTGCCTCCACAAATTTTCGACATCACTTCGTATCTCCTTGCATGATACGTATCTCCTTGCAGGCTATTGCTAGGCAACGTTGTTATTCAATAAATGTTATGTGACTGAACCGATATTTTATGTTTTTAATATTGGCGACGAGGCCAATTCAATGGATTTAAAGAAATTAAAACGTACAAGAAGCTCAGTACAGTTTATTAACGCGCACAGAAAATGTGCTCGACACTCAAGACCCAAGTAAGTATATAGCCCCGCTTGGAGTCACTCGACAAAACAATAAAGAAATTTCACGAAATACAGAACAACATAGAACTAGAAACCGAAGATGAACATCTTGAGGAAGAAACCTTCTACAGATTCGAGTTTGAGGAGTTGTGTATAGCACTGAAAACTACATTACGAAAACTAAGTATTACTTCACCACTCATGGGGAGACCTCAGTCCGCTTGAGGCAGACAGAAACTCCAAGAGGGACTCCCTACCTACTGATGTTTGGAAAAGAGTTTAGAACTAAGCTACATGCCATGGTAGTCCCATACCTAGACCGGAGCCACGTAGTCAGAGGACAAGGAGAGGACATTTCTCTCTTGGAGACAAGGTGGCCAGGAGTTACTCCTCTCTTGCCCAGAAGTTTGAATTCGGCACAATAACCCGACGTCTGGGTGGAGTACATTATGAAGTCAGAACCGATGGAGGACTCCTGTGGATCCGTCACCTCGACCAGCTGCTGCTGTTTTCCCTGGTGTCCTGATTCGCGGGGGAGACGTGATACATATCTCCTTGCAGGCCAATGCTATGAATGATTGCTATGCGACATTGTTATTCAATAAATGATTTTTTTCTTTTAAAAAATCTTTTCTTTTATCGCTCTTGGGTCTTGTTATTTACATATTTATTTATGTTCATACTAAATAAAAAAAATTAAAAGACAAAAACAAAGTCTCGTAGGATACGAACCCGGACCTAAAAGCAATAACATAAAAAGGTTCGTATAAAATTTGCCGCTTGCACCTCTGGGTTACGGACTACTTATAGAGGTAAGTCAAAAATAAGCATCATATACGTAAAAAAATTATGTATGTGTGCGTAATTCGAGCCCTTATTCATACAAGACAAACGCAAAACTATAATTGTAAGGGGACAAATATATCGAAATCCTTATTTAATTAACATTATTATGGTTTATTAGCGTACATTGATCTTGTAACTGCTCGCTGTTTTACGTAGTATGGTTTAGGGTTATTTATACTATTTTTAAATCGAGAAACCAAGTTATAGTCAGATTAACGCCATCTAACGGATTTTTTCAACCAGGGAGCACTAACGTTTAACCTTAACAGAGTTTTGTTTCTGTCTCCTTATTTAAGTCCTCTATTTTACGACACTTCAAGGGTTATGTCCTATAAATTTCTTTCTTGTTCCCCTTAGGTAGCAGCTACGGAACAAAGACGATATTGCAGGAGGAACTTATTCATTTCTTACTGTTGTTTTCATATCGATGCATTAAAAAAAATGTAACAAGAAAGAGCAGAGTCTTCTGCTATAAATTTTGTAACATTTAAAAGGAGGCCTTAGCCCAATTTATGTGTATGCTATGGTTGATGAATAAACGTACATTTTACTTGAATTTAACAGTCAATGTTTTCCTTGTCCCCCTTAGGTGGCAGCCACGGAACAGAAGACGATAGTGGAGGAGGGGCAGAGGAACCGCGCCCGGAACCTGGTGGCGCCATGGGTGCCGCGCTTGTTCACGCGGCAGACGCCGCCTGAGTTGCCCGAGGGTGAGTGCACAATATAGAGATAGATAGAGATATATAGAAACATTTTTTCAACAAACAACACACAACATATTACATCAAAGAAAAAGCTAAAATATAATCACAAACAATAAACAAGAGATGTGAACATGTGTTGTTTCGACTTTGTACACAAAGCGACACATAAACATATCTTGTGTCGACTCTGTACACAAGGTGACACATGACCATATCTTGTGACGACTCTGTACACAAGGTGACACATGAACATATTTTGTGTCGACTCTGTACACAAGATGACTCATGAACATAATTATCTTGTGTCGACTCTGTACACAAGGTGACACAAGTACATATCTTGTGTCGATTCTGTACTCAAGGTGACACATGAACATATTTTGTGTCGACTCTGTACACAAGGTGACACATGAACATATCTTGTGTTGACTCTGTACACAAGGTGACACATGAACATATCTTGTGTTGACTCTGTACACAAGGTGACACATGAAAATTGACTCTGTACACAAGGTGACACATGAACATTGACTCTGTACACAAGGTGACACATGAACATAACTTGTGTCGACTCTGTACACAAGGTGACACATGAACATATCTTGTGTCGACTCTGTACACAAGATGAGACATGAACATATCTTGTGTCGACTCTGTACACAAGGTGACACATGTACATAATTTGTGTCGATTCTGTACTCAAGGTGACACATGAAAATATTTTGTGTCGACTCTGTACACAAGGTGACACATGAACATATCTTGTGTCGACTCTGTACACAAGGTGACACATGAACATATCTTGTGTCGACTCTGTACACAAGGTGACACATGAACATATCTTGTGTCGACTCTGTACACAAGGTGACACATGAACATATCTTGTGTCGACTCTGTACACAAGGTGACACATGAACATATCTTGTGTCGACTCTGTACACAAGATGACACATGAACATATCTTGTGTCGACTCTGTGCACAAGGTGACACATGTACATATCTTGTGTCGACTCTGTACACAAGGTGACACATGAACATATCTTGTGTCGACTCTGTACACAAGATGACACATGAACATATCTTGTGTCGACTCTGTACACAAGGTGACACATGAACATATCTTGTGTCGACTCTGTACACAAGGTGACACATGAACATATCTTGTGTCGACTCTGTACACAAGGTGACACATGAACATATCTTGTGTCGACTCTGTACACAAGATGACACATGAACATATCTTGTGTCGACTCTGTGCACAAGGTGACACATGTACATATCTTGTGTCGATTCTGTACTCAAGGTGACACACGAACATATTTTGTGTCGACTCTGTACACAAGGTGACACATGAACATATCTTGTGTCGACTCTGTACACAAGGTGACACGTGACCATATCTTGTGTCGACTCTGTACACAAGGTGACACATGAACATATTTTGTGTCGACTCTGTACACAAGATGACACATGAACATATCTTGTGTCGACTCTGTACACAAGGTGACACATGTACATAATTTGTGTCGATTCTGTACTCAAGGTGACACATGAACATATTTTGCGTCGACTCTCTACACAAGGTGACACATGAACATATCTTGTGTCTACTCTGTACACAAGGTGACACATGAACATATCTTGTGTTGACTCTGTACACTAGGTGACACATGAACATAACCTGTGTCGACTCTGTACACAAGGTGACACATGAACATATCTTGTGTCGACTCTGTACACAAGGTGACACATGTACATATCTTGTGTCGATTCTGTACTCAAGGTGACACACGAACATATTTTGTGTCGACTCTGTACACAAGGTGACACATGAACATATCTTGTGTCGACTCTGTACACAAGGTGACACATGACCATATCTTGTGTCGACTCTGTACACAAGGTGACACATGAACATATTTTGTGTCGACTCTGTACACAAGATGAGACATGAACATATCTTGTGTCGACTCTGTACACAAGGTGACACATGTACATAATTTGTGTCGATTCTGTACTCAAGGTGACACATGAACATATTTTGTGTCGACTCTGTACACAAGGTGACACATGAACATATCTTGTGTCGACTCTGTACGCAAGGTCATACATGAACATATCTTGTGTCGACTCTGTACACAAGGTGACACATGAACATATCTTGTGTCGACTCTGTACACAAGGTGACACATGAACATATCTTGTGTCGACTCTGTACGCAAGGTCATACATGAACATATCTTGTGTCGACTCTGTACACAAGGTGACACAAGAACATATCTTGTGTCGACTCTGTACCCAAAGCGACACTCGAACATATCCTGTTTCGAACTTGTACACAAGGCGACACACGAACATATCTTGTTTCGACACTGTACACAAGGCCACGCACGAACATATCTCGCTTCGACCTTGTATAAAAGACCACACACGAACATAGCTTGTTTCGACTTTGAACACAACTCAATGAGGTTTCGGTTCTTGCGCGTTTCTTTTAGACTCGACGTTTCTTCTCGCTTTGCAAACACTTCCCGAAACGTTGAGTGTACAAAAGTACTAAATATATAAAAAAATATATTCTAAGTAGGTACATTTCACAAAGGTAATTTTTGGTTTACTTTATACGAGGTTCCTACCACTCGGAACTCGTATACTCGCCGTTTCGGGAAGTATTATCGGAGTGAGAAGAAACGTTGGGTCCAAAGAAACTCCCTCCCTTTTAAAGTAAGAAGTTATAATATTATGGACAGGAACTGAAATTTTTTAGATTTGGTTATTTTGATCAACGGATTCTATGCTATTTGGAAACGGATGGAATTTGGATATTTTAAGACAAATGTTATGGGATTTGGCTATTTCAAGAAACGGATGTTATGTGATTTAGGTATTTTAAGAAACGGATGGTATGGGATTTGGATATTTCAAGAAAAGGATGTTATGGGATTTGAATATTTCAAGAAACGGATGTTATGGGATTTGGATATTTTAGGAAATGGATGTTATGGAATTTGGATATTTTAGGAAACGGGTGTTATAGGATTTGGATATTTTATAGGCTTTTATTGAAGTTTATAATATATTTTGTTAATTATTTTAATTTTTCTCTTTACAGGTATCATTGACCAAGGATACAAATACAACCATGGCACACAGAAGTAAGTTGTTTTATTCTTCTTCTTCACTTACTCATCATATTTAACCACTTTCTCTGCTAAACCTCATTATTGCTTATTAATTGTTTAACTTTTATATATTTTTATAAATATTTGTATGGATTATAGATACTAAACTGTAATATTGTACTGAATTTGTAAAGTTTTAACAATTCTAAAAGACAGTTTTCTATTCTATTTATATTCTGTACTTCTATTTGCCACGAATCGATCAGCTGATTTTCCAAGTTTGTATGGGTAGGCTAAAATGGTTTTGCTGTTTCGACAAAATCTTAAAACAAAAACTGCTCATTATGATGTGTTAACGAGTTCTGCAACTACTTAGCTACTTTTAACAACTCTCGTCCCCAAAGTTTTAGCATAGGTGTCTTCCTATAACTAGAAAAGGCTAGACCATAATTTATTTTATCGTTTATTTTCAGACAACTCAGTAGAGTATTACAGTATTAAAGTTGTATATAGAGGGGTGATCTGTCATCTGGTGAGAGGTGATCACCAGGGGGGTGATCTGTGACAGCCTCTGATATAGATTAGCGGGGGGTTATCTGAGACGACCATTAAACATGAATTAACCACTATAAACCTTGTTCCAATCAAGAAATTAACCACATAAACCTTATGCCAATCAGAAAAAGCAAAAGGTAAACAAACTTACTATGGAATTTACACATTTCAACGTCAGTTGCCTAATAAGTTTGTTTACCTTTTGATTTGTTTTAATTGGAATAAGATATACATTAATGGGACATATTTAATCGCCCACTAAAAATACTGAATCGCACAGCAAAAAGTCTAATTCACCATCTATAGTTGGGTTAGGTTTGCAATTTAGTTTTAGTTAAGTAATTTTAGTTTGGTTGATGTGCAACTATAGTATTTTTCTGATGCGCGATTAAATACTATCCTACATTACGTGTATTTTGTGTAAGTTTTCTTTTATTACTGTCAAATAAAGTATTTATTAATTTTTCTTCTTTCATTAATTTGCCTCCCTCCGCCACAGACCGTGGCAACCGGAGGAAGTCTTCGAATACGAGGAAGACTTCGTCATCAAGAGCATTTGCGCTCCGACCACCGGCGAGAGCGCTCGTTCCCCGCAAGAGCTGTCGGCGGTGGCTCGTCATCCGGACACCGACACGGATAGCCGAGAAGACGCTCAACGAAAACAGCACAAGACATCCGCGTGAGTATAGCTCGTTGCTAGAAAACAGTACGTTGAAAAAAAAGTACAAGAGATGTAAAATAAGTACCTTTAGGCATACACAGTGAGTTGGACACAAAACAGCTCAAGACATCCGCGTGAGTACAGCTCGTTGCTAGGTAACAGCACGTTGAACAAAAGTACAAGTACGTTTATTCATCAACCAAGGCATACACAGTGAGTTGGGCACAAGACGCAACAACAGAAGACATCCGCGTAAGTATAGCTCGTTGCTAGTGTAGGAACTGTGTGTTACCACTCTTCGGAGGAAAAGGCAAGTACCTCCACCAGGCGAGGTGGTATTAGCACGGAAGACGCTCAACGGCAACAGCACAAGACATCCGCGTAAGTATATCTCGTTGATAGGTTATCCAATATAGGATCATCAGCAGCCGAGAGACGTCCACTGCTGGACAAAGACCTCCCCCAAGGATTTCCACACCGACCGCGATCGGTCCTGCGCTGCAAGCATCCAGCGGCTTCTCGCGACCTTCACCAGCACCGGTAGCATGATGACGATTCTCACGCGTGATGTGACGCGACAAAGCGACCATCTCCCTCTAATGCCGAGCCAGTGAGAAAGACAACGTAAACGTTTTCTCTCACTGAGCGCGACAAACTGTTTTATCTACGCCCTTACACTGCGTCTTCTGGTGTGCGTTCGCCACTCGAAACTTTAATGCCCCAACGACGGTTACTTATAATTCAATATGAATAGAACCATTAGTAGATGACGCTAATAAATGAATCGGGTATTTCAGAAACCCCATAAGTCCAGCATGCATAACTTTTCAGGAGAGACAAAAGCAAGTCTCTATCTTATGGGGGTTTTCAAGTACACACAGGTTTCGTCAAGCCGCTGTTCCTTCGCCATTGCAGTGACGTAATATTGTAGTACGTGGTTTCTCGTTGCCTTGTAAGATTTAAGAAGAATATCAAGATAAAAAAGAAACATTTTGAAAAAATACTTGACTTATGGGGTTTCTGAAATACCAGATTCAAATTGAGTCACGCATGGTATTTAAAACTCTATCTTCAACTTTTTTTTTCACTTTTATAGGCGAACACTAAAATCGACATTATTTGCCATCGACGCTGCACTCCGGGAGCAAACGAACGCGATAGAGCGCCTCACAAGGACGGTGGAAGCCATGAACGAGGGGCAAAGATCGGCTGCCCAAATAAGACCACAGAACGTTGGCCGGATACCCCACACGACAAACTCTTGGGATCTCTTTGGCGGTTTCGTCCTAGCCCTCATAATACAGGCCGTATTAAACTGGATATTTTTTAAAAAGGACTGAGTGTTGCCACGTAATGAAATAAACTTTCCAAAATGGTAGTTTCTTTTTTCATTTTTAATGTTTTGTTGTTTTGCTCGTAATCGTGACCAAGTTGATTTTTCTTTACGAAACTGTTATTGCTGGTTTAAAGGATTAATGTGTCGTGTCTCTTTCTCGTTTTAGATGAGAAACAAAGACGGATGCTAGGGTTAACGGTGATAGAAAAAGGTGTTTATGATAATAATTTTGGTGTGATAATTTTCAGTGAGTGCTGGTATACTTAGATGTGGTGTTGCATGTAGAAAAAATAAATTATTTCTATATTTTTGTCTTCACTACGTTGGTGTGGTAAGTGTGAATAAATTCCTATAGAATATATTTTCACTCCAGTAGATTTTTGAAAATTTGTAAGACTTGTTAAGTATATAGTTTAAGTATTGTATATTTTTAAAATATTAGCAAAAAAGACTAGAAATCGTATTTTTGAAAAGGAATACTTTTTTAGGGCAACTCAGAATTATTTTTTATTTATTTTTATTCTTATATTGAGTGTTGCTTTAAAAATATAACGGGTCGAATTTATATTTTCTGGTGTCTTTTCTGTTTTGTCGCTTTCAAAACTAAAAATGTACTCTTGGAAATAGATAACTTTTACCAAGGATACTTTACGTTTGGTTTAAAAAAGTCAAGTTTTCATATCAAGTTTTCAAATCAGTTACTTACCGACTTAGTAGCCTAGTGGCTAGTCCGCTCGCTTCACATCAAGAGGTCGCGGGTTCGATTCCCGGCGGGGTCCAACTTTGTAGGACTCGGTTTAGTTGATGGTAGGGCAATTCTCTGAGCCCGCCTGGCCGTCTGATCATTGATGTGTTCCGACATTAGGATAGCCAGTTCCCCATTGCGTTGGGGAATCTTAGTAAGCCCGCTTCCATCTTCGGCATCATCATCACTTACCATCAGGTGAGATGATGCAAAGGGCTTACTAATTGAGGGTAAAAAAAGTTGGAAAGAAAGTTATTTTTCAGCCAATCGTATCCTTGGGATGGGTATTCAGTTTCAGAAGATCTTTAATTTAAAAGAATGACAATGTTTTCGATGTACCCTGTATATACATAAAAAAAAATCCTTCGAAAAACGCAATGAAATCATATGAGTCTTGCCGCCAAACATCAATGTTAACAGCGCTGATGTGTTCCGGCATGGAGATAAGATAGCCAGTTCCCCATTACGTATTTATTATTTAAGTCCGGATTGGTGGAGGTTTTATTTATTGGAATTTAATGGAAATGTTGTCGGTTGTTATCATGGCAACATTTTATTTCGGTTGTTGTGTATATGCAGGCGCGGATCCAGGATTTCGTTCCGGGCGAATTTTTTGAATAGTTAAGAATTGCCTATAGATACAAGATTTTAATCATGCGGGAGTCCCTATTTCGAGTATTTTAAATAAATAAGCATAAATAAGCTTTAGCATTTTAATGAACAAACAATAAACAAAAGTATTTCTTTTTCTAGTCTTTTTTGCTAAATAAAGTATGAAAATTTTCTGTGGTTCATTATCCATTGCCAAAGAAACATTAATTTTATTTAAAGTAATAAATATATTTAGTGAAATGTGTTACTTGCCTGTACTTTCTGTATTGTAGTATGTATTAAAAGTTCAAATAACTTGGGTTTTACAAAAAAGGTCAAATCATGACCCGACATTTTTATTTTGCAGCCATTTCTTTAAAAAACGCCAGTTTGAATGTATATACAGGGTGTAAGGGACAGGTTTCCGAAAACTTTAAGGACTTTCTCAGTAGACGAAACTGAACAACTTTCCACAAGAATTTTTTTCAGGCAAGGAAAAAAAAATCGGCTTTTCCATACAAACTGTCCTGTCCTGAAACCTGTACCTTACAACCTGTATATTTTTTTCGAAAAAAACAAAGGTCTTAAATATTTTTAAAAATTAAATGTAATGAAATCCTAATACCAGCTAAATTAAACTTAACTCACATCTAATTGAGATCGCCCAGTTAGGAAGCGACAGTATTCCTCAGTATTTTTAGTAGATAAGGTCATGCTGGAATACCTGAAAAAAATACAGAGTTATTTTTGGACCCCCCACCAAAACTTCACAGTGGCTTCTACTCATGAAACTGAGCAACTTTCTCCAAATAACCAATGGTCAGTTCGCAAAAAATTTTGGGCATCTCCATACAAAGTATCACGTGATCAAATTATCGTAGTATGAAAGGTCTTAAATTTTTTTCGCGAATTGACCATTGGTTATTTGGGGAAAGTTGCTCAGCTTCATGAGTAGAAGCCACTGTGAAGTTTTGGCGGGGGGTCCAAAAATAACCCTGTATCATGAAACCGAACAACTTTCTTTGAGGGACAATAAATTGGGCTTTTCGCAATAACTGATCAACTTATTTGAAAAACTTTGTATGGGTAGGCCATAATTATTTTTTTGCGGTTTGTTTTTTACTGTTTTTTCAAGTTTCAGAAGGACCTTACCTTAAAGTACCTACAAGATTTCTAACTTGAAATTGAAAATATCTTTTGTGAACTTTACTTTCGATTCTTTTGTAGAAGTTGTTAGTTACTTGAAAAAAAAAATCCCAATTTGAGTTACGAAGAATAATTTTACACCATGTATATAAATCAAAGCATTTAAATAGTTAAATAGATGTCTACCGTTCACTAAGGCTGCAGGCATTTGCATGTGAAGCGACCGCAGATCACCCCCTGTAGGTTCTGCATACAGGGCAACCGACGGTCACCGGGCATTCAGGGGCGCTGACTTAAAAATATTGGGGGGGGGGGGGTAGGGCCGTTTATTTTTTTGTTTATCTTCCTAATATTATGTAACTACCTTTTGCCCACGGCTTCGGCCGCGTGGATATCGTTTTTGTTATTACCATTGAAGGATCACAGTGCGCGAACCACTTGCGAATGGAAATGAAAATGAGTTTTTGCAAAAAAGTATGCTAAGAAAAAAACCACACCAGTGTTTTAATATAAATTATTGGGGGGGAGGGGAGGGCTCGAACCCGCTGATAATGTAATTGGGGGGGCTCGGGCACCCTCAGGCCCTATGGAGTCGGCGCCAGTGCGAGTATTGCAACGGGGCACTTAGAAACTACACACAAATTCAGTATCCACCGAGAGTCAGACCCTCGCGGATCTTACTACCTATACTGTCCTCACAAGAAAATAGGCCGCAAAGTATATTTTTCTATGTATATGGAGTTTCTGTATACTTTGCGGTCTTCTTTCTTATGAGGGCAGTTAATTCATTCCAATAAAAAAAGCAAAAGGTAAACAAACTTAGTAGGCAACTGACGTTAACATGTGCCAGTTTGCATAGTAAGTTTGTTTACCTTTTGCTTTTTCTTGATTGGAACAAGGTATAGTTGTTTGTATTATAAAAGCAAGGCAGAGTTCAAGTTATAATGGTTCTAATTGAGTCAAATTTTTAGATTGCGCGTGTCCTTGGATTAGCCAATCACAGCGCCGCGTTTTCGCTCCCCGAACCCCGCGCATGCTGCTAGCGTTGGTGACTTTGAGCGGGATCAAAATGTTTATTAAGCGGTATCTATAGGGGGTGATCTGTGGTGGCGACAGACGCAGCAAGCTCTGTTGCGTGCGTACGCAAAGGACGTATCGCACTTATTAAGGTGTTAGCCCTTACAAGGCGATTTTTTAAATGGCGAATATGTTTACATATACAGTTCGTGAACGGGGTCAAATGAGACAACTTTTGTCGTACCACATTTTAATAAACTTATTTTTTTTACTGACAAGTCGATTGTCGAATTGATAATTTTTCTGTGGAGAGCCCAAAATTTTCTGAAAAAAGGGAAATACAAAGTTGCAACGTTTGACCCCGTTTAAAACATGGATACGTTCATAGCCACCATTAAAAATGACCTCGTAGATTGTTACAAATATTTTGTTCACTTGTTACTGTACTATAAATTATAATTATTATTACCCCTGTGAATATTATATGAATATCATTTGTATTGTTTTATCATTTACGTTGCATTATTCGGAATCGTCGTCATCACTTGATTTTTACATATTTCTGTGCCATTTTTTGCAAAATGGTTCGTATTTTTTGTATTATATGCATACGCATACCTATACCTAATATTAAATATAAATGAAAACTAAATTATTTTAATATCGTAAATATGACTTTAAGTTATTTCGAGTGTTTCAAAGATGGCATTTTGTTTGGTTTAAAATGAGAAGTAATGATTTTCGTTAATGTAATGTAATTTACAAATCTGTCTGCGAAAACGGAATCAATTTTTGAAAATCTTCAATCTAGAAAAAAATACTAAAAATGCTTTTTTCTGCTAAAATTTTAAATGAATAATTACGAATACAGACATAGAATCTTTGTAAAATATAATATACATTATCAGCGACAAAATCTTTTTATGTAAACTTATTGTAAGATTCAGGATTGCAATGCCAATAATAACAATTTATGTACATATTTTTCCTATTTAGGAAGATACTGCAACGATTAGTAGCGAATTTTGACATGTCATGTTTTATTTTTACAAAAACATAAAATTAAAAATAGAAAATCGTAACACTGAGACGAAAAATAGTGTAAAATATTTTTAAAATGTAAAAAAGATTGTCTAAATTTGCATTAAGCGCTTGTAATAATAAATTAAATAAGATATACTTGAAGAGGTATTGTTTAATTTTTGAAAATTCATCTGGAGGCTTAAGTTTTACTTCATTTTATTAACCGACTTCAAAAAAAGGAGGAGGTTCTCAATTCGTCGGAATGTTTTTTTTTATGTATGTTCACCGATTACTCGAAGACGTCTGAACCGATTTAGAAAATTCTTTTTTTGTTTAAAAGGGTATATATACTTCATAGGTGGTCCCATATAAATTTTATCCAAATCGATTTAGCGGTTTTTGAGAAAATCAACAAAAACATAGCAACACAGTGGTCCTAAGACACACATTAAACAAGGCCCCACAGAAAACCAGCGTTGTAGCAGCACCTGCCTGTTACGACTAATGCTGAGTGGGGACCTTTTTAGTGTCACTATGCAGCACCTACATTTATTTTTAGCTTAAGAACGAATGTCTTACTTTAAGGTGTTGTGTTTTTACATTAAATAAAGAGTTTCTATTTCTATATTTCAAAATTGGAGTTGTTGCGATTGAAGTCGGTTGTTTTTAACGTATTCAGCGTGGTCAATTATTTACAACCCCTAGTCCACTGCGAGGGCGAAAATCTGTTTTCAAATCTTTACCCCAATAATCTTACCAATGAAGAAGACAAACGTTTTTTTCTACAAATGCCAAAAAAATCTACTAAAAATTACAAGAACAACTGTGTTTTTGCTTTTTTTCTATCTTTAAAAATGGCTGAGATAATTAAAATCAAATTGCGTATTTTACCAATTCAATTTAATACCACATTCACGTTAGTAGGCGTAGGTATCATGTAAGTACATATATTTTTAGGAACCGTCAAACGGGGGAACTTAGGACTAGGGTAATACTTGGGACACAGATGTATCAGTGTTTTAACTAGTCATATTGGCAACACCAGCGGTGTTTACGAGCCTTTTGTACTGCCATCTCGAGAAGAAAACAACAACGCCTACCTCAGGTAAGTAAAAAACTGTAATTATACAATAAACTTAACAAAATTACCACGTTAAAATATTCTATTAAAAAGCTTTTAAATTGCTTGCAAATAACTTTCATTCTAGACGAGTATCAGTTACACAAAATAATTTGATGTAATAGTGAAACATAACCTCAATTTATTGTCAATAGCTGTGTTTTTTTCTTAATTTAGTATTGCCAACTACAAAAATAATAATTTGGAAAACATTTGGATGCGTTCATGACGGGGTAAATTAGGACACATGTCTCAAGTTACCCATATTGTCCCAAGTTTGACATTTTTATTAAAATTCATAAAATTTTCAGATGCCATGCCACGAAAATATATTCGAGCCATCGGAAAGCGGGCTTACGCTTATTATTTAAAGGAAAAGTTGAATGAAGCCCTACTAGCCATTCGTAATGGTGAAAAACTACGGTCTGTAGCTGAAAAATATGGTGTTCCACGTTCAACACTATCCAGGCATATGAACAACAAAAATACTGGAAAATATGGCCGTCCTCCAGTTTTTTCAGAAGCTGACGAATTAGTTCTAGTTGAGTGCATAGCGGTTGCTGGAGACTGGGGTTTTCCACTTACAAAGCATGATATTCGGTGCCTGGTAAAAGCACACTTGGATCGCAAATTCTTTTCTTCTTAAATTTAATAAAATTTGTTCTTTTGCCTGCTAACAGCACTGGTTTGTGCCAACCCCTTGACGTAGCTTTCTTCAAACCCCTTAAAACTAAGTGAAGTCAAGTTTTGCTAAACTGGAAGACCAAAAATCGCGGGGTGATTCCGAAGGATACCTTTCCCCGTCTACTCGAGAAATGACTAGATGAGATGACTGACAAAATGCAAGATAATGTGAAAGCTGGCTTTAAGGGATCTGGTCTAGTTCCTCTTAACCGTAATGAAGTATTAAAAAGATTGCTAAAAACTGTTGATACAACGAGCGCTGAAAATCCTCAAGAATGGGTAGACTCCTTGAAAGAGTATCTCAAAGAAACACGAGCAAAAGAGACGCAACCACAACGTATTATAAAAAAGAAGAGGCTAAATATAAAACCGGGATGTAGCGTGGTCAATACAGAAAATGAAAATCCTACAGAAAAAGACAAGCAATCAGAAAAAAATATTGCTAAGAGAAAAACTAAACCAAAAGAGTCCGATCAAGAAACAGATACTGATGCAACTATATCTTTAAGGGATTTAGATGATGAAGAAGACTTGATTGAGTTCTTGGATATTGACGAAGGGGAAGATTATGATAATAATGAGGACTTATCAATTTTGAACTCACAGTCACTACAAATATGGAATAAAGAAAATTGTGAACCATTGCCAAGTACTTCTAAGACTGATAAACTACAAGAATACCATAAAAAGGCTGCACTTATTTATGGAGAAACCGATCAAAATCAAGGTTTTTGTAAAGGGGACTTTATAATTGCCAGATTCATATATAATAAAGGAACTAAAAAATGCGTAGAGAAAAGATTCATTGGTCAAGTCCTGGATAAGTCACCAGACACTCATCTATACGTAAGATTTATGAGAAAGTCAACAAAAATGGATAACACTTTCGTTTTTCTCCAAGTAGAAGACGATCAGCTTATTAGACCTGAGCAAGTGGTGGAAAAAGTTTTTCCGCGCCAAATCTCAAGAGGACGTCACGTGTTCTCTAATTATATTCTAAAATTTAATTGTTCTTAATTTCAATTATTCACTTTTGCAAGGCGCTGTTTGTTTTATTTTGTTTTTCGTTGATAGTTTGTTTCTTTGTTTTATGTCATTAGAATTTAAGAAAAGTTTTAGGTCGAGCCTAATTAACGCTGAGCAAGACTGATTACGTGTGATAATAACTATATTGTTAGATTTTTTTAGTAATTGTAAACTGAAATAAGCGGTTAATAAATAATGGTATTTTTTATTTTTCTTAATTTAACATTTTAGTAAATAAAGAACGCACCCATAAATCATTTGAAAGGTAAAGAAAAGAGGCCTTTAAAAAAGTTACAGTGTTGGTCACACTGTTCCAAATTTTTTGACCAAAATAATATTTGAAAAATTGTAGAACTTGATAATTTTACCTTAAAAAAAGAGTGTTTTCGAAATTTCTGTGTTCATGTTACCCGTATCGTTTCTAACTTGGATTAAAACGGTTAACAAAGGTCTGTCTCATCTTACCCCACTATAGGTGCTAACTTAGGACAAGGCCTTTTTTTTTAAAAAGGAAGGAACCCATGGAAATATTGAGTGATCGTATTATGAATATTTTGTTATATATCGGCACTGAAGTCTACGAAAATCTAAAAACTTCATTTGATTATTTTAAATATTATTTTTTGTACGTTAAAGTTCAAAAATGTCCCAAGTTCCCCCGTTTGACGGAACTTCGTATTACGTAGATAAAAGAATGACGTTTGAAGTGTCCACTGCTACCTACTTCGAATAAAATATTTTCATTTCATTAAGTAACCTATAAATGTTATAAAACAAATTATCTTAATAAGACATACCTTTTCATTTTTATTTTATTTTAAGGGGTCGTCCATTAATCACGTGAGGCTCAAAAGGGGGGGGGGGTTGGTTCGGAAAAAATCACGAAATATCACAAGGGGGAGGGCGGGTGTAGTGAGATATCACGTGTATTTATTTTTTCGTTGAACGCGCGGTTTCTAGAGTAAGCTACGTTATTTTAAACTCATCCAAAGGTCCGAAACGGCTTTAGGCTTCAGAAACAACCTACAACCTTAATGACTGTCTGGAATTTTTTATCACGATGCTTAATTTTTCAGAATTAAATAACATTATACCTGTATTTAAAGATAATATTTTATACCAAAAAAATACACGTGATTTTGGGTAGGGGGTAGTCTAAAACCTCACCACGTATCACCAGGGGGGGGAAGGGTCTAAAAACTTGCTAAAAAATATCACGTGATTAATGGACGACCCCTAAAGTCTTAATTTTTAATAAAATATTGTGCCACCATCAAGCTATCCACTCTTGGCAGATTGTCTGACTGGCCTTTCTGAAATCCTACTTCCATGGCGTATAACTTATACGGGTGTATACTCGTATAGTAAAGATGGGCGTTTAAACGAGTTCTATTTAGATAATAAACACGTATTATTTAGGCAACAACATTAAAACAATACGCGCGCGCATGGCGTGATTTGTATGAGTTTCACTATGACGGGCAGCGCGCGAGAGGTACCACGAGAGCCGTGACGTCACGCAGCGAGCGCGCGTAATCTCGGAAATTTAAAAAGTGGTCTAAACATCTCGCAGTGGTAACTTCGGTAATACTGCATGGATTTACGTGAAATAAAAACTAATATAACGTACGTAGTCTATGCTTTGATGTGAGGTATATTTTAGTGTTACATTTGAACCCTTTTGTGTTCTCCATTGTGGGTAAAAAGAACCCTAATTTTTAAGTGTGTATTTTGTGGAATATTCAAAAATAAAAATAAAATACATTTTTTAAATATTTCTCAAGAGTACTTTATGTTTACTTCGTTAGTAATGGAGCCTTTTCCGATGGCTGGACGGATTTCTTAAACCATATTCCTTATCCATACTCACCGAAAGTATCGGATCTTACCTTTAGCTGTAGCTTTTTTTTTATTGGAACGAACTATAGTGCTAATATTTATATATTATATCCCTTATTTATGAAATACCTGAAAAATAATGCCAGGAAATGAAATCTCACAGAGATATTATATTTTAAAACAATTTTATTCAATACATATGTAATTTCTGTAACATTTTTATTTATATCTAATCCTGTAAGAGCCGGGCGATTTCCCTTGGGGTCCATTAAACCAGAAATAGCCAAGGTTTCTGTAATCTTCCTCGCTCCAAAAGTATCTTTTAGGTAGAAAATATGGTAGTCTACCATAACCCCTCCTGTATAACAATGCAGCATCTTCTTCAGTTGTTTTATCATCCTCTGCTAGAGGTTGTTCCTCGCTACTCTCCTCCTTCTTCTTTCCCACGTGAAGGGTTCTATCTAAACCTTGTATATAAGTGTATTTTTCTTTATTATCCCTCATGTCGACTGGATCAGGATTCTCTGTAGGTTTTTCAATGCTGTTCTTTTCTTCTAGCACTGTCAAATCTAAATTTGAGTCCGGTGCAGGATTGATTGACGATTCGTTAGATTTTTCTTCAGATTCTTCTGCTTCGTCGCCTCTGTTTATACTTGATTTAGCTCCATCTTCGTCTCCGTTATCAACGACTTCAAACCTTTTAGGTATTCTGTATTTCTTCGAAATCTTTGTATGTTTTTTTCTCTTTTTAACTGGCTCGTCTGGTTTCATGAATTGTTTATACTCTTCAAGTGGTTTCTTCTTTATATTTTCGACCTGTTCCTCCGTTTCTGGGCTGGCGTCTGCATCTTTGTCGTCACCACCTTTTCCGGTTTCCTCACTATCCGATGTTTCTTCTTCGTTTTCTTCTATATGTGTTTCTGGCGGTGGTGATTTTATAGATTGTGGTTCCTTATCATCGTCTTCTTCCTCATCATCACTCTCAGACTCTTCATTCTCTTGATTTAAATAATTTTCTTGGTTTTCATCAAAATCCATTACTTTAGGTTGCTTTCTAATTATTTTACCAAGTCTCCTTCCAGAAACTGTGAAGTATCTCCTATCTTCGCCCAATTTGCCGCCTTTAATATCATTATCTTCAAAAGCAACTGGCTTTAGCTGTACCAATTGTTGAAAACGTCTATGTTTAACTCTCTTAACTCGTTTCTGCGAACCTCTGGTTAAGTCGTCAAAGTAAGCCGGTTGGTTTTCATCTGAATTAGAGAGTGAATGTTCTTCGGAATTGGAACTTTTGTCATATTTAATTGTAACATCTTCGCCTTCGCGTAAAACGTCTTTAACTTCTTCTTGACGAGCTGTAAAGCATATTATGCCTTTTTTGTTGCAAAAATAACGTTTGACTAAATTCTCACGGCTTATATCTGGTTTTAGGTATATGGACGTTTCTTGACCTAAAGGCTTTTTTGCAAGCATGTCTTCCAATAGGTAAACTTTTAGCGGCGTAGCAAGTTTCACTGGAATAGTTACAATTGGATTAATTACTCCATTTTATTGAATGTTTTCACGTTCTTGTTTTCTTATTACCTACTTAGCATTTCACTTAATGTGATTTTTTTTGTCAAGTGATCAGTGTAAATGTTCGTGAACAAATCACATATGGTTATCTGGCCCCAAACTAGGATTCCCTGTGCTTTGGGACGTTTCGAATTGACTGATACAGAGAAACGGAAGATAAAGTCAGACTGATATAAGTACATACATTATAAAATACATTACAAGGTGACTTTAAATTAGTTCTTGATACGAAAGACATGTGCTTATGTTAACAAACAACTTTCCCTAAGGAACCCATAGTCAAATCGCAAGAAAATGACTCCTCATACGACTTTGGCCGGTCAGTTGATCTATTGTTGATCTACAGTTGATCTATGGAGTCCAATTTTTTTTTGCAATTTGTCTATGGGTTCCTTAGAGAAAGTTGTTTCATGCACAGCCTTTCGTATCAAGAACTAATTTAAAATCACCCTATATTACAAAGACCCAGACACTAAGCAAACAACTCTGCTCATCACACAAATGTTGGAGATCGAACTGACAGGCCTTAACTAAAAAGCGCTAACGAGCTATGGCTATAGTGTCGATTTTTTTGGATTTTTATGAATGACCCTTTGACTCTGAGTATGCGAATGAGGCAACTCATTCGTATACTCAGAGTCGCTCAACTGGTTATGGAGGGAACTACAGAGTTTCATTACCGAATCGAATACATACGAGGAATCCCGTAAAAGAACTAGATCCACCGACATGGCTTACTGAACATGCTCATTGCTACTTCAACAAACAAACAAGTTGAAGTAGCAGATTGCTTTCAAAGATGGCAGTAACAATATTCCATGACAGAAGCCTTATAGGGGCGGCTTGAAAACTTCTGACACTGGGGTTGGCCACTAGCCCCACAACCTCCACCAATCCGGACTTGACCCTCAGAGAATGGCCTAACTTTCCCGAACTATGGGAAGAAACTCGGGTCCCAGCAGAAGCGAAGATATGGGTTGTTAACGTAATAATTTGTGAATTACATACCAATGGCTAAAAAAACTATCAAAATCGTGTATCGTATATGTGGAGACATTTTCTTGTTCAAGTGAGTGAAGTGTGCATTTCGAATTCACGAAATGAGTGAGAATTAATTAAGACTGTAGCTTCTTTGATTAACTACGGTATACATAATAGATAGATCAATAATTGCGTTTGTTTATTGGATCCTATACATAACAAAAGCAGGTTACACTATTTAAACTGGGATTCTCAACTCATTCAAGTAATTTTTCCTAATAGCTTGCTTTCCCAAGAAATGAGTTTGTTGCCAGCAATTAGGTACCTAATTATGAAATACTTTTCTCTAAATAATTACCTATTTTAAGGAAGCTTTTGAGCTTGAGAGTTCATTATAATAATATATAATTTTTTTACATGAAAACCAATATACAATTATGTATATTAAGACTCAGTTTTGAGAATTTCAGTGTTGGTGTCTTTTTGAAATTAGTTTAACGTTTTAATTGCATTCAATAGATAAATCAGTATGCATCTGCATGTATCTTTAAAAAATCAAATACCTAGATTTTTGATGAGACATTGGCAGATAACTCAATGTACGTGGAGTGTGAAATTATTAATTTTCTATCGGATTTTACGCTGTCACTTTGACGTAAGTAGTTCCCACTTTTTGCACCGAGCGACGGCGAAGGAGCAAATTTTACTTTTTTGTAAACTGCTCTGAAATTGTTTAATAGCTAGTAGAAACACATTTTCTGTATTTTACTCTAAAGCGATCGTGGCTCATCGTCGATCACGCAGGTTAACTGACTAAAGACACGGTCATAACCTGGATGGGTTTAACTGTTAGTGGCATTTATCTCGACCGTTTCCATGCTTCGCAAGGCACGTTAAGCCGTTGGTGCCGGCTGCTATCGCTAGATGGCAGTCGTTAAGCCACGTCGGAGGCCTTATAGGCGGCTTGAAAACTTCTGACACTGGGGTTCGCCACTAGCCCCACAACCTCCACCAATCCGGACTTGGCCCTCGTGTGTGGAGTATGGCCTAACCTTCCCAAGTTACAGGAAGAGACCTGTGCCCCTGCAGTGGGGACGAAATGGGTTGTTAAAAACTCTAAAAACGTAGTAATTTTATTCCAAACTAGTGTTTGCTGGGTGCAATCTTACAACAAACATACCATGGGCGTTTGCCTAAATTATAACTCGAAAAGTATAAGTAATTGCATCTGAAACTTGGCTTAATAATTGCTCCAATTTTCCTCAGAATTTTGAGATAGAAGTTACTATATTCTCCCAGGAGTTCTAGGGGAAAATATGCTTCAGGGACACGAATGTTTGGCTTAGGTTTTTTTAATTGAGAAAGGCTGACGGTCTACCTGATGGAAAGTGATATTCGCCGCCTCTAAGCATCTATAACCTCAGAAGGGTCATCAGAGCCTTGCCGATCTTGAGGGCTAAGGTGGAATGCCTCTTATGCCGGTAATTGCGCTGGCTATCTCGCGCCACCCGGCGGCACACAGCGCGTTGCTGGCGGCAGGTATAGAGCGAGCAGTGATTATATTGCCTAAGGCGAAGGCCTAAGGTCTAAGGCGGGAAGTACACTCAATCTGAGCAGGTTGATGCATGATAATTCGACCGTAACGCCAATCATTTTAAGTTCAGATCAGTGTGGGTACCATCGCGGCGGTTACGTCAAGGCCGAACGCAAAATTCTCGAGATTTCGATGTTTTTATTACTTTTCTTGGCTTTCAAATAAGTTAAAAAAAACCGTTCAAGATAAATTGAAGGTATTAAAAGGGCCCATTTTTGTGTGTTGGTTTCAACATAAACAAATATTGTGTTTCAATTAGTTAATGCAAAATACAGGGTTTACAGGATATTTTTTTTCATTAAAGTTTCTGTGATTTTAATAATTCTGTTCAATATAATTTGTTTTTTATTGTTTCAAGTATGTTTTATATTTTTTCCATGGTGATAGCTTTAACCATTATTTCAAGAATTTGAATTTAATATTGCGATTTGGCTATACTTAGCGCCTTAAAATTAATCATAATTCGTCAAGAAACAAAAAAAATAACGCAAAATATTTACATATAGGAAAGTTTATTACAAAAGTTCCAATACAAAAGTTTTACAGATCTCTATGATTGTTTTTGTTTAAGATGGACATTTTGAGTTTGAGGACAAATGAGTTTACTCCCAGACCATGTTCAAAATCACAAATAAAGACTTAAAAATAATTATATAATATTTCTACAATGGACAGTAATTTTGGACTTAGGATGTTGATTAATACCTGCTTTTACATATTGACTATAAAGGTTAAATAAATTAAATTAAAAAAAAAAACATTACAAGTATGAATTTTCAAAGAAAAATTACGTCTTTTTTTATTTCTAAATCGAAATGGTCGGAATAATTTTCTGAAAAGTCGTCGAAGTACAAAAATTTTGAGGCCTATAAAAATACACAGTTACTTATACAAAACGATTTTCTACTTATTTCTAGATTACTTTTGGTCGCTATTGTTTTAGACAATCCAATGTTTTTTTTTTTAATTTTAGCGACAGTTACTATGAAATGAATGTTTTCAGAAGGCCTGTTACATTACAATACAAAATTAAAATATGTAGCTCTTTGAAACTGACCTCACAGTATCAAATGACGCGGCAGACTAATCTCGCCTTCTTGACTGAATGTCGTGGATTCGATTCCCGATCAGGATCAGTTTTATTAAGCATCAATAGACATTAAAGAGCTGCAACAGTAAACATTTAATTCTTAAATAACTTAGCTGAAAAAATATAATACTGAGGCTGAACAATTAATCCTTGGATCAAAAAACTGAACAACTTTCTTCTGGGAAGCTACGGCTAAGTTTCAAAAGAAGACAGCTAACAAATCTGTACAGGGTGTAACAAAATTGGTGTAGGACCCATTAACTTGGGATTCTACTCATCGTACTGAGTAACTTTTGTTCTACAACTTTGGCCAAAACGTAAAAAAACATTTTTGGTCTCTCTATACAAAATTGGCAAAACAGATTATCAATTTGTATGAAATGTCCAAATTTTGTGTAAGAATTTTATAATTTGAGCAAAGTCGTAGAACAAAAGTTCATCAGTACGATGAGTAGAAACCCCAGTTAACGGGTCCTACACCAATTTTGTTACACCCTGTATTTTTGTATCGAAGGCTTTTTTAAAAAAAAAAATTTTATAAAGAAAATTGCTCAATATCATGACGTAGTTTCTTTTTAAATTGGATAAAGGTTTTTCAGAATGACGTAAATGGCATTTATTTATAAATAGCTATACTGTGTAGTTAGGAAATAAGCCTGTAATATAGGGTAATTAAAAAAATACGTAAAAATATTTACTCTGTGGTTTCTTACTAATGAAACTGAACAACTTTCGCAAAAAAAATGGTCTTCCCACCTGTACAAAGTTGGTGATTAATTAATTAGCAAGTAATCCAAAAAACTTTACTTTCGCGAACTGACCAATTTCTAGTCAAAGTTGTTCAGTTTTATGCTAGTTCTCATAAAAGTTGTTCAGTTTTTTTCAGGTATTTCAGAAGGACACCTGTCTTAACGTTTTGGATTAAATTACTTACATCTAAAATACTTCGAATAAGTTTAACAGTTTTACAGATGAGTGAATATACAGCGTGTTGTTTTGGAAAACAACCACCTTTTCAGGGGTGGCAAAAACGTTCGATGCATTACTAAAAAAATATGTACCTGCTGTACAAATAAAAAAAAAGTTGATGACGATGATTTTTTTTTAAATTAGCATGATACCTATCATACCTTAAAAAGGGGGTTGTCTACAAAACAATATCTTGTATAAATATATTTGATATATTGCTTTAGACGGATGTATTTACAGTAATAGTAGATATAGCTCTAAATATTGACTGGAAGCGATTTACGCCAGTAACTGACAATTTTTCAAATTTTTGAGCACCCATTTTAATGTTTGTTTTATGTCAAAAATGCATTAATAAACGGCCACCATTTTCTTTTTTTTAAATAAATAATTACATCTTTCTCGAGAATTATTCATAAAGTTTTATAGGCTGTATGCATATGTAAGTAACCAATTATTTAAACAGTTTCCACCTCGATGTGTCGGAAAGACTTCATACCTTATACAGCCTAATGGAGAAAAAAAGTAATAATCTCGAGAAATATGTAAGTATAAAAAAATGCAAGAGAATAAATTATTTTATTTTCTAGGTACGTATTTAAAACAGTCGTAAATCTGGGTGTCAAAAATTTGAAAAATTGTTAATTGCAACTAGAATTTGATTTATAAAACTTACGTTATACAAAACTGTAGGCAGGCAATACATTTCTTTTTTTTTAGAAAAATATATGTTTCCTTTTTTCTCGTACACATAAAATGTTTAAAAATGTGCATTTTCGTCAAATTCTTAATAGGGCTTCAGTGTATAAAACCAACGACCAAAGATTAAGATATAATATTAAAAATAAAATATAAAAAACTCACAGGTCATTTCTCACGATTTTCAGTTTTTTATTTTATTTTAATCAGCTAGTCTGTTTAGTTTGTGAAGGCTGTAGGTATTTGGTTTTTTTTTCGATATTTCGTTAATCAGAAGCCCCAGTAAAATTCTGGCGAAAGCGCATTTGCACTACAAATTTTAGCAAAAGAAATTCTAACAATCACCCTCTCTTATTATTAACAATATATTAAACTTATAGATATTAAATTTATAAGGTCCTTCGTCGTATAGAGTTCGAACTAATTTAACTTTCATCTCAACACATAAAACTGAACAACTTTAGTACTACAGGGTGAGGTGAAAGACATTATTTACAAAACTGAACAACTTTCTCTTCTCACACAAAATTTTGGTAAAGAATTAATCCTTTTTCATGAGTGAGATACAAAACAGGTAAAGTTTATTTAAAGGTAAATTTAAAAAGCCTATTTTTCAAAGTTGTTCAGTTTCATGGGTCAATTTCATGACTTATTTAGCAGTAAGTATCAACATACATAAGAAGAAGGACCTATATTTTTGTGCACGTTTAAATGAGTGTGATATATGAATAGTTATGATTTTTACAAGATAATTACTTACTTAAATGAGTTATGGTATAACCAGTTTATTTTGATACAATAAGGCAGTGTTTTTCAACCTTTTTTAATACCCGACCCATTTACAAGTAAAATAAAATTGCGGCCCCCCTTGGGCCATAAACATACAAAATGTTAGTGATTTGAAAGACTACGTTTATAATTTTTTTCAAAACTTCTCCAAAATAGGACCATGTCTTGACAAATTGTTAAAAAAAGTCAGGACCAGCCTTCTCACTGAAATCTTAAGTATTTTTTCATTGCAGTGTAGGACCTATAACACTTTTCCTTTTCCCGCGACTCCTTTAGAAAGGCTTCGCAACCCCCCTGGGGGTCGCGACGCACAGGTTGAAAAACACTGCAATAAGGTAAGTATGTCAATACTTATTTCTCTTAATTTAATTCTTAAATCTGAAATGACTGTAACCCTTTCAACTGATCATTTTTCCCATTTCTAAATAAATTAAATATAATACATATTATGTTCAGGTTTCTTCGGGAAAATAGTTCAATTTTATGAGTATGTTCAGTTAAGTTCCGTTCCAGAACCAGGTAAGAGCTGTTTCACATTTAAAAGATT
Source organism: Coleophora deauratella (assembly GCA_958295455.1). Taxonomy (NCBI): domain Eukaryota; kingdom Metazoa; phylum Arthropoda; class Insecta; order Lepidoptera; family Coleophoridae; genus Coleophora; species Coleophora deauratella. The sequence continues at coordinate 7,259,494 of OY282417.1, forward strand.
TACAAAAGGCTATCTTGCACAGCGCATGACACTCCATAAAAATGACGTGTTATTATTACCTACTACTACGACGTAAAATTATGATGTTTGTACACCCCTAAAACTGTGTTGCGTGGTGTGCGCTAAGTAACCGTCACCTGATCTCACCCGCAGGGGGGGGAGCATGCTGACGTTTAGCCGCGCACAGTAGTATGCGTATTCTCAGATAAGTAGGCAACAACAAAGAATTCTTTCTATAACCATGACATAAAATGAAATTAAAAATAAAATATTTTCATTGCATTTTAAAGCCAGGTAAGATTTAACGGAGTAGATTTTGTCCTATTCACACTTCAAAAAATTGCAATCGGCTATCCTGCTATAAGTTTAAAAGTTACTAAAATCTGGAACGCTTTCAAAACTTTTTTTTTACACAGTTTTTTATCTTCTATTCGTCACTGGTAGCTGAATTCTTCTCTTCCCTTACTTAGTGCTTGACAGACTTGAAATACCTTAGCAGGTCCACATCAGCTCTCGCCACCCAGGCTGAGTTGAGAGCTATAGTGTCTAACGCTGCTTGCGCACCGCGGTAGGAGCCAAATAGCTCTTTAAACTAGAAAGAGACAGATACATTAAGTATTAGATCATTTTTCTATTTTTATAGAATTCTAAGGCCTTGTTTATGGAGATGCGGGCGTTGCGCGGCGCGTCAAGTGTAGCGCCATCAGGCGTCACTTCGCGCGGTCAAATCAAACATACGGTAATTTATGAGAGCGTTCATGTAGAATCGTCATCACGCGCGTTTTGTTTGTACTGGAAAACGCGCCGCGCAACGCCCTGCGTCTCCTTAAACGAGGCCTAAGATGGCTTTAAGCGGACCAGACACTATCAGTAATAATGACAGTCTTTTCAAGGAATGACAATATACTGGCATTATACTGACAGTGTAGTGGTTGGAAGGATGGTCTGACGCATACTAAACGATGGAATGTCAATATACTGATGTAAAAATACTGTCATTATTACTGATAGTGTCTGGTCTGCTTAAGAACTACGATCATAAGACATAGTGACAGACGGCAATCGGCAATAACGGCTTAACTTGTGAAGCACTGAAACTCGAGATATACGCAACTGATCCAGATTATGCTTAGTATTGCGTGGCTCACGCTAAGTAACCGTTAGTTACTTCATAAGAACTTATACTGGCCAGTTCATAAAATAACTGGTCCTATCGTTGAGGTGTTTCAAAAATCTCTAGGTTAGGCATGGATATGGAAAAACGGTAGTTAATCGCTCAATTTGTCGCTCTATTTCAGCCAGCGCTCTATTTTATCAAAGCCAGCTTGTTCGCTTTGGATGAAGCAGGTGAAGTGGAGAAATATACAGGGTGTAACAGAAGTGTGTGACAATACTTCAAGGTTGGCTTTTAACCATCAAACTGAACAACTTTTGTTCTACAACTTTGTTGAAATCGCAAAAATTTCGAAAAAACTTGGTTCGCCAGCTGATCGATTTGTATGAAAAGTCAAAAAAAAAATTGCGATTTCAACAAAGTTGTAGAACAAAAGTTGTTCAGTTTGATGGGTAAAAGCCAACCTTGAAGTATTGTGTTCGAGCTGATCTCGAACGATGTAGAATTGGGAAATGTGTAGATGTATCCCAGGAGTGTAGGACAGCAGGGGAAATTGTTAAAAACGTGTGTTCTCACCAAGCGTCTTTATTACACTATCTACAATTACACGGTCGGCGCGCGATGTACAGAAACGCAATGTAAGCAAGTAAAATAACGTAAAAATAATGTAGAGCGAGCTCGTACATTGCTGCCGAATTTAAGAAAATAAAACTTAAAAAATATGTTTATTTATGTCAAAAATGTTGATCATCTGTTGAAGGTGAAGTGGCTTTGTCCATTTTGCTCCGGAGGTTGGGTTGTGGAGGCGGCGCAGCAGCAGCGGCCACTTCGCTGTCATCACCAGTTCCATCTTCTACAGATCTGGTTGTCCGGCCGTCGCTGTCTCGTCGTCTGTTTCTTGGTTTATCTCTGGGACAGTTTAATGTGTAACAGACCCTGCTTCTAAACTTCACTGCTACACATGTGCCAATGATAGCTAAGATGATGACCGCCATCAGGGAATAAGTCGTGTAGTAGTGTGTACCATGTGCCACGGACTCAAGGTTCAAAGTCTCTTGTTGAGATTTTACAGTCTCAATTTGATCTTTCAGCATCTTGAGGGTCTCCTCATGATCTTCGGGGACAACCGAATGCTCAAGTTTGTTCAAGATGTGATTTACATTCGATTCTCGTATGTGAGGGATCTCGGAGTCTGTCATTGTTACTTCACTATGAAAGTTTTTTTGTGAGTGAATGTTAAGATTTTCACCCTTCAGCATACATCCAGGAGCGAGTTCAATGATCCCTGTGCCTTGTAGAGTTTGTGACGTCATCCCAGCTGGGCAGAATATTCGCGTTGAGCATTGTTTACAACAAGTGAATAGCCAAGCGCCCCGATTGTGTAACTGTATCCACTGGTCTCTGCAAACTGACGCCACGGAGCGGCACGCTGATAAGTTCCGATTGTTTATATAATAATAATAATAATAATAATAATATGAGAGATGCATGCATGTAGCTATGTCTTCATAATCCAAACGTATTATTTGATCTCGTTTTAAGTTCACAGCTAAGTAATTTGTTGATAATGTAATACTGCGCATCTTTTTGTTTTCAATATGTGGAATAGGTATGATCTTGTTTAATTCATACTGTTCGTTGTTTATTAGCGGCAGTTTGACTTCAAAAATGAGAAAATCGTTAGTTAGTCTTAAGTGAACTCTGGACAGGTGATACATTTCCCTTATGCAGTGATGACTGTTGACACAAGGTAAGGACAAGTCGCTAGGTAACTGCCCTGATATTACATTTAATTGTTCCTGGAACTGATCAGGTTTCAGTAAGTAAGTGTCGACGCGCCCATTCCGTACGTCTGTTACTAAGTCGAGTAGTGATTGTTGAACCCTTCTTAGGTTAGAAATGACTAAGTTAGCGGCTAGGGCTGTCGCAATTATGTAATTTGTGTTTTTTCTGTCTATTTGAATGCGCTCTTCAGTTTGTTTTAAATGTTGATTTATTATATGGAATTGTTTATTCATCACTTCTTCATTTCTCTTTAGCAAGTTGTATTCGCCTTCAATTATAGATGTGTGTTTCTTGTATAACGATAGTAGATGTTTTTCGTTATCTTGTACCTTTTTGATGTCTTTATCGTACTTTTCAGCGAACCTCTCGTCTAGCACGCCAAATAAAGAATTCGCAACGTAGCCAATTCCATTTATAAGTCCTCTTTTGTATCTTGTTCCGTGTTCAGATATCATTATGTTATTGTAGTGTTTTAGTTCATTTAACTCATGTTGAAATTGAGTTGATATCGTCAAAAATGCAGTTTCCTCTTTGCATAGACTGTTCAAATGGTTAATGTAGTTTTCGATGTTGCTCAAACTTTGCCAATAAGTGGATACGTTGTAATAGACAACCATCTTCCATTCATCTTGTATTATTTGCAGGTCAGCGATTTTGTCGAAGTAAATGAGATTTTTTGAACTTAGCTCTGTGACGTTTACTAACTGTTGCTGTACTGAAGACGATACGCACATTACTATCAGCCAGAAAAATGTGCAAAAGAAGTTGTTGAACTTATTTCTGTAAGTAATTCTTCTTATTCGTGGCTTCTCTACCGGTGCAGGTTTTGTTGGAGCGGCGGTAGGTTCTTCTTGTTCCACAGGTAGGCGTGACAGTTTTGTTATGGGGCGTTTTGCCGATCCATTTTTAGTTTTTAGAGAGACGACGCGCACCCGTCCGTCAGTGCCGGGGTGTGTTTCTGTCACTCTACCTAGTAGCCATTTTGCAGGTGGAATGTTTTCGTCTTTTATCAGTACCATGTCGCCTGTTTCAATGTTTTTTGTTGAATGTTGCCATTTTCCGCGCGTTTGTAATGTTTGTAGGTACTCTGAAGACCACCTCTTCCAGAAGTCTCTGTACATTTTTTCGGTGAGCTGCCATCTTGTTCTTATGCTTTTTTGTTCCAGGTCCGGGGATAAAGGGCTAGCCAGTACAGGCCCTCCCACCAGAAAATGTCCTGGTGTCAAGCAGTTTAGGTCATCGACGTCATCTGTGAGTGCGACGAGAGGCCTCGAGTTTAGACAAGCTTCAATCTGCGTGATCAATGTTGTGAACTCTTCAAATGTAAGCTTCTGTTCGCCAAGTACTCGCCGCAGGTGGTGTTTCATGCTTTTTACGGCGGCTTCCCACAAACCGCCAGCAGTCGGCCACGCTGGCGCGTTGAAGTGCCACTCTATTCCCATCCCAATCACAGATTCCACAAGCTCTGTGTTTATGTACTGCTTCACAGCTTCCATGTATTCTTGCATCAAAATCTTCGCTGCGCCCACGAAGTTAGTACCGTTGTCACTGTACATATGTTTAGGGGACCCGCGACGTGAGCATAGGCGTTTGAGGGCCGCGAGAAATGATGAAGTTGTCATGTCCGAAACCAGCTCTAAGTGGACTGCCTTAGTTACCAAGCAGATGAATATGGCAATGTAACCCTTCGTGGTTTTTATCCCTCGACCTTTGTTTGCCTTCACTTCTACTTGTCCTGTAAAGTCCACCCCCGTGTGCGTGAATGGACGGCTCGGTGTCACTCTAGGCTTGGGCAATTCGGCCATAACTTGGTTGTTTGTTGTTGTTTTGAAGCGATGACAGCGGATGCACTTCTGAATGAAGCCCTTGACTGTTCGAACTCCTTTTAAAATCCAGTACTTGTCTCTTAGGTACGCCAGAGTTAGTCTTGTACCACCATGTAGAGTCCTTTTGTGTGCTTGATCAATAAGAAGGGTTGTTAGCTTGCTTTTATTCGGCAGTATGATGGGATGTTTTTGCAAATCAGTTAAATTTGACTGTTGCAATCTGCCTCCAACTCTCAGAATTCCTTCGGAGTCCAAAAAGGGGTCCAAATTCAAAATTTTACTTTTTGAACTTAGTTTTATTTCTTTTTGCAGGTTTACAATTTCATCAGCAAAATAGTTGTTCTGTTCTGATTTAGTAATTCTGTTGAGTGTCGTTTCTAACTCTGACTTTGTTAAGTAGGTAGTAAGGCTTGCATTTGCATCACGCCGTGTCCGCTGAATGAAACGCGATACCCAGGCGAGTACGCGTACCACTCGTGCCATAGAGCTGTGTTTGTTTAGAAGTTCCTCGATCAATGGAGATGTCTGTGTTTGTGTTACACACACTTGTTTTTTCATCTCTTCTGTGGGAATTTCATATTTTTGTTCTTGTACAAAAATGTCATTTTTCTTCAGCCAAGATGGTCCCTCCCACCAGAGTGTATTTGTTGATAGTTGTGATGGGAGTTGCCCTCGACTAGCACAATCAGCAGCGTTATCCTCAGACTTGACATGTCTCCAGCATCCCAATGGCATGATATTTGTTATTGTTTTGACTCTGTTTGCCACGAATGCTTTCCATTTTGAAGGGTTGCCTTGTATCCATCCAAGAACAACCATTGAATCAGTCCAACCATGAATTTTAATTTGGACTGTCTGATCGCGTTGTGAGTCTATGACTTTTTTCATAAGTCGTGATAACAGTAGTGCCCCACATAACTCCAATCTGGGTAATGTTATTGGTTTGTTAAGGGGTGCGAGTTTTGTTTTCCCGCCCACAAGTTTTATCACATGTTCTCCGTTTTCATCTAAGCTTTTGCAATAGATCACACATGCGTATGCCTTTTCGGAGGCATCGCAAAAGCCGTGCAGTTCGAAGGGCTGTGTGGTGTTTCCCATCCAACGTGTTATTGTTATGTTTTTAATGCATAGAAGGTCCTGTTTGAAAGTGTGCCACTCCTTTTGCATATTTTGGGGCAGAGGGTCATCCCATCCTGTAGCTAACGTCCAGACTTGTTGAAAGATGATTTTTGCTTTCGTTGTAACCGGAGATAGCCAGCCCATTGGATCATAGATTTTTGATAAATCCGATAGTAATGTTCGTTTCGTTATTATGTTATTGTCTGCCTCATTTGTAGATGTAGGTATAGTTTGTTTGAATGTAAACTGATCCGTGCGCGGATTCCACGTAATGCCCAATGTTTTATTCGTTTCGGCATGGATAAAGTCAATCATGTTTTGACTTATTAGATCTTGTGATAGTTCTTCGAGTAACCTTGAGTCGTTACTGGCCCATTTGCGTAAATTGAAGCCTGCCGTTTTTAGGATTTCGATCAGCTGTAGTTGTGTTTCTTTAGCTTCAATGATGTCGTTACTTCCGCCCAGCAAATCGTCGACGTACAGTTGGTTGTCCAAGATGTTTGAAGCCAGAGGGAACCGATGACCTTCGTCCTGTATCAGCTGTTTGATTGTGCGCATTGCTAGGTACGGCGCGGCTTTTGTGCCATATGTTACGGTACACAACTGATATTCTCTGATGATGTCATCAACTGTATTGCGCCAAACAATCTTCGTTAAATGTTGGTCAATTTCTTGTACTAAGATTTGGCGGTAAAATTTTTCGATATCGGCGGTGTACACATATCGAAAACCTCTCCAGCGTAGAATCATAGATTGCAAGTCTTGTTGAAGGTTAGGCCCGCATTCCATTAATTCGTTGAGACTGTGGCCAGATTTTGTTTTCTGGGACCCATTGAAAACAACGCGAAGTTTGGTGGTAGTGGAATCGAGTTTCATCACTCCGTGGTGAGGCAGGAAACAGCTGGGTTCTCGTGGTGATGTACATTCTTTCATATGTTGAAGTTCTAAATATTCATTGATGAATTTTTTGTAGCTTTCTGATAAATCTTTATCTTTGGCTAGTCTTTTTTCGATTTGTCTGAATTGGGCTACCGCCTGTGGCTTTGACGGCCCCAAATGGTTTTCAAAATTCGGTTTCATCGGGATGCGAACTTCATATCGTCCCTCTGAGTTTCTTTGTGTTGTGTTCTGATAGAGATTTTCGCAGTACTCATCTTCAGATGTCATTGTTGATATTTTCTCGGAAATTTCTTCTGTTTCCCAGAACTGAGCTATTTCTTCAATGTTGTTTAAAATAGCATGGCAGTTGAATGTTTGGACATTGCCGAGTAGAACCCACCCCAACTTTGTTTGTTGTGCGATTGGGGCTTGTTGGGGCCCCCGTAATATTCCATCCATTACAATTTTTGCGTATACTCCAGCGTCTAGAAGAATATCAACGGACCTTGAAATGTTGTAACTGGAGTCTGCTAGATTGATGTTATGTAGATGTGGCCAATCCTGTTTCTTGAAAGTGTAGTTTGGCAAGTTATTTAGCATCTTCGACATTACCAATGCTTCTGTAATAAATGTGTAGTCACCGTAAACCGACTCACAGTCCAGTTGTACGATTCCTTTGCTCTTGTTGCCTGAGATACCTATCCCGGACACAGTTGACTTTTGTTTGCGTCTCGGGAGGCCTAGGCGCTGTGCAGCCGACTCTGTTATCAAGTTTATCTGTGACCCTTGATCTAGTAAAGCCCTCATTTTCATTGGAGTACCATCCGCTGCCTTTACATTGATTTCCATAGTTGCAAGTAGAACTTCGTCACTTCCCGCCACGTGATTTGATTTTCGTGGCGTAGTAACCGGCGCAGGCGGCGGCGGCGCATTCCTTGATGTAGTAGGTATATTATTCACTGGCATTATTTTTTCCACTGCTTGTCCATGAATAATAACGTCATGTAGTGTCGTATGATGCGGCTTATTGCAAACCCGACACCGCTTGTTGGAATTGCATTGTTTTCCATTGTGGCAGTACATGCAGTTTTGGCATATGTTATGTTGCGAAATTGACCTTAATTTAGTTTCCGGCGGCATGTTCTGAAATTCCTTGCAGTAAACCAATAAGTGATCTGATTTACATATTGGGCAGTTTCTTTCAGCAATCGCATGAAATGTTTTTGGGGTAAAATTCTTGAAATTCCCTCGGTTTGGTATAAATTTGGCAGAAAATTCCTTATTCTGAGTTTGTTCTGGTTTTCCCGTAGCAATTGGTTTATTTCTCTTCGTAATCGGTTCTAATGCAGTAAACTTGCTCTCCAAAAATCCAATCAGCTCGTCAAATATAGGCAGTGATCTTGGAGCTTTTCTTGTTTCCATATAAGCGGCATAGGTATCAGAATCCATTTTTTCAGTGAGAATGTGAACCAAAATTGGGTCCCATGTCGTAGTGTCGACACCCAAGTTGTGGATGGCGTGGATGGTTTCCAGGCTTACGTCATGTAGGCGCTTTAGTTCGTTGGAACAATGTTTATGTATCGAGGGTTGGTTCATAAAAGTTTGAATTTGTTTCGTGAAAAGTAGCTGTATGTTGTTGTACCTGTGGGTTAGTATTTCCCAGCAGGTATCATAATTTTCAGCAGATATGGTAAGATGCTGGACCAGGCGCTCAGGTTCCCCTCTTAGTTTTCCTTTGAGATGCTGCATTTTTTGTGTTTTTGTCAATGTTGGATTGTTATGGATCGCTTCTGTGTATAAATCCATAAATGTTGGCCACTGCGTGTAGTTCCCAGAAAAAGTAGGTATCTCCATTTGTGGGAGCGACTGGTACAGGTGAGAAGTAGCAAGAAGTTTTTGGTTTAACTCCTTTTTTGTAGCTTCGTAAATGTTTTCATATTTGGCAAATTCTTGTTCGTAATCCACATCAGAACCGATGAGTAGGTTGTCAATTTGCCAGTGGACGTCATCAATTACTTTCCAGTGTTGTTGTAAAATTTGCAGCTTATCTTGTAGTTCCCACTTCTCAGAGATATCATTAATTTTTATGTTTTTAATGACCCTCATAAAAGCACGGAAATTCGTACCTTGCTGTTTAATTAGCTCGTCGCTTTTAGACATCATTCCCTTCTCCTCCAATGTTGTTTTTGGAACTGTTAATTGTTGTGAAGCTCTGGAAATAATGCCATGTAAAATTTCACTTATTGTCTCATACTGTTTTTTCAATTTTTCAAAAGCACTGGATGTAAAATAGTCACTTGTTTTGTCTTCCTGCGTTAGTAACTGTTCGTGGTTTTCTTGAAACTCTTGCCAATGCTTGTTGAGAGTGTCAAGCCTTGTTTTGCCGTATTCCGTTGTTTTTCGGTCAGCAGAATCCTTTTTTATGTTTGTCAAAATTTTTTGTATGCTCTCGGCGATGATTTCTTGACGCTGTAATAGTCCCTCCATTGTATTATGTACGAAGTTTCCAAACAGCAATCGTTACCACAAAAAAAAAAAAAAACAATGTGGACTGTATCACTTGTTGTTTCTGTTTCACTGTAACCACAGCTTACCTACGGTATGGTCCGGCTCGAAGGACCAAATGTTCGAGCTGATCTCGAACGATGTAGAATTGGGAAATGTGTAGATGTATCCCAGGAGTGTAGGACAGCAGGGGAAATTGTTAAAAACGTGTGTTCTCACCAAGCGTCTTTATTACACTATCTACAATTACACGGTCGGCGCGCGATGTACAGAAACGCAATGTAAGCAAGTAAAATAACGTAAAAATAATGTAGAGCGAGCTCGTACATATTGTTACACACTTCTGTTACACCCTGTATAATACAAGTGACATCTAACAGTCTGTAGTATGATTATAAATTCATCGAAGAATTAGTATTGGCATAGGGATTATAATCCGAATCGTTTATACTGGAGTAAACCACTATTGGTTGACTATGCCATAGTGCAATATTAACCACATTCGGTTATGGGAACTGTGTGTTCCCACTCTTCAGAGGAAAAGGAGGTACCTCCGCCAGACGAGGTGATATGTAACGTCCATCGTAGTCAATGGTTGGAAGTCGTATATATTCGAGTGTCCGAAGAAACTTTGTAGCGCGTTGTACATAATTCGTGACGAGTACTGTAGATGTCGGTACAAAGTTACTGGTGGTACCGCAGAAAGGAGTCCTGTGCAGCGAGTACCGTTGACGATTCCTATGATCTAGCCACAACATCTTCTCTCATAAAAAGAGGGCCGCAAAGTATACGGAAATTCCATATACTTTGCGGTCTTCTTTGTTATGAGGGCAGACACTCACCCGGTAGTAGTCCGCGGGCTGGTGCAGGCAGCGCGCGGCGGCCAGCAGCGCGGCGGGCGGCGGCGGCGGCTGCGGCCGCGCCACGCGCCACACCGCGCCCGCGCCGCGCCATCTAGCGGGGCACACGCGGTACGATATAAATATGTTATAGCCATATCTTATTTACTTTTACCAAGAGTTTAAAATTATAAATATATAAAATTATAATTAAATTCTAACGTTCGCTTTATGTGCTGCGTATGTATCCAAATGCGACATTAAAGGCAACTTAAAAAAGAACCTTAAAAACACGGTCACAAATGTTGTATTTAACACAAAACACAATTTGTAATAGTGTTCAGGTTTGTCACTATTATTTTCTGATGTAATTAAATTATCATTTGTAAGTCAAAAATTAAGGATATCAAGCAAGTCATTAATCAACACTGTTAATTAGCATGGTATTATAAAAAAAATATTTATCTTTATAATTTCGAACCCTGCTTTTACCCGATGGACAGTAAAATAATTTTTGTAGGTAGTAGGTAAGTGTAGGTATAACAAAAGTTGTAGCAATACTTTATGATGCATTATTTATATTTACCTACTCAACTGAACAACTTTCGCTATACGACTTAGATAAAATCGCAAATATACAAATTGAGTAATCACCTGATCTATTTGAATAAAAAGAAGAAGGTTTTTGAATCAGTTTACGATCAGTTTTTGTTACACTCTGTATAAAATTTTTATTACTTTAATAAAGATGTGTAGGCAAAAATAAAATTTAACAGAACCCTGTGTTATCTTTGAATACTTTAATGCAGAAACTTTAGCTCGGCGTTACTCATGAAACTGGACAATTTTACCTATGAAATTGAAACTTATACTGAACATAAAAAAAAATATCGTCCTATCAGCCAATTTTGCATTAAGAGTACCTACTAAAGAAAAAAATATTTATAGATAAATATTAAATATTTATTTTAATCAAAAATAAAATATCCCAACAAATCAAAATAAGGAAAAAATAAAGGTTTATAACGGGATTCATCCTAAAGTTGTTCAGTTTTATGAGGTCAAGTTTCTAGGATGTGTTTACACACCCTGTAAAAAAATAATTACCTGCAAGTCCCCGTACAGAGCGCGGTGTACCACATCTTCCACTCCTGCCCGCGCTGCGCCTCGCTCGATAGAACGGTATACGCGAACCTAAAACAGTAATGGTTGGCAACATCAAAAGTTGTATTAAGTAAACTGGCAACATTCTCAATCCAGAAGATGATGACAGCATGACAGCAACCGTTTTGTATAGTCCGATTACGTTTCGAACACCGCCGTCGCGGCGGCGGCGGTCGCGTTGAGCGACAGCGAGCGAGGCGTGGCCGTCTTGAAAAATGACACTATTTGTATGAAATACATGTCAGATTTGTGACAAAAGCGCGCCCTGTCAGTGTAATCCACACGCCAAATGATCGTAGTCAGACTGTAGGTACGTATCATTTAATTACATTTCTTGAAACATATACGAGTTCCGAGTGGTAGGAACCTCGTATTAGGTAGACAAAAGAATGACCTTTGAAAAGTGTTCACTATTACGCACTTCGAATAAAGTATTTTCAATTTTAGTTAGGCAGTCTGTTTTACTAGCCTCTCATAATATACAAATCTATAGTTAATTATATAGGGTCCTAATGAAATACCTAGTTTTTTTACCACGGCTTCTACTCATGAAACTGAACAACTTTCCCCAAGGAAGCTATACTCAATTCGTAAAAAAAATCAACGAATCACCAATTTTGAATGGGAAATCAAAATTTTTTTTTGCGAATTCAGTATAGGTTCCTAGGGGAAAGTTGTTCAGTTTCATAAGTAGAAACCAGAGTTAGCGGGAGTACAAAGAATAAAATCACCCTATACAGGGTGTAACAGAAGTGTGTGACAATACTTCAAGGTATCTTTTCATACAAATCGATCAGCTGGCGAACCAAGTTTGTATGAAAAGTCCAAAAAATTTTTTGCGATTTCAACAAAGTTGTAGAACAAAAGTCGTTCAGTTCGATGGGTAAAAGCCAACCTTGAGGTATTGTCACACACTTCTGCTACACCCTGTATAATATTAGTGGGTACAGTGACCTGTAAAACAGCCAGTCGTCCTTGGCGGCGCTGAGCGCGGCCAGCAGCGCGCGGTGGCTGTAGAGCGGGCGCGGCGCGGCGCTCGACGCGGCCAGCGCGCGCCACGCCGCGCCCCACGCGCCCGCGCCGCGCACGCGCACGCCCGCCGTGAACGCCGCCTGACCGACCCGACAACCAAAAGTTCGTCGTATAACGGTTGCGTTAAGCGGACCAGACCCTATCAGTAATGATGACAGTATTTTCAAGTAATAGACAATAGAAAACATTTATTTTCGACACCACATTAAAAATAAAAGTTACAAGCGATGACAATATACTGACAGTGTAGCGGTTGGAATGATGGTCTGGCGCATACTAAACGATGGAATGTCAATATAGTGATGTAAAAATACTGTCATTATTACTGATAGTGTCTGGTCCGCTTTAACGTTTACATAACTTTATTAGGGTACCCGTAGGGTACCCGTTTTCAAGAAAAGTGTAAAGTGAAAAGTTTCAAAACTGTATTTGTCTATAACTATGCGTTACTGAAAAAGCTACGGAACACATCAATGTTATTACGATAACATTGATGTTTGGTGGCAAGACTTAGATAAGATAGTGTAGGCGGGCCCCAAAATATCCTACCACCTACCAAACCGAATCATACAAATTTAATTTAATTAATTTGACGCATCTTAAGGCCTCAAACTCAAACTCGAAATGTTTTTATATTTAAGTACCTAGATGCTTTACACTCTTTTAAATCGTCAATATTTTTTTTCTACCTACTTAGTACTAAGTCCCTACCACGCGGAACTTGTACACTCAACGTTTCGGGAAGTGTTTGCGAAGCGAGAAGAAACGTCGAGCCCAAAAGAAACTCGCTTCAACACATTTTTTAAATAATATCTTAAATTCAATTATAATTCATGTCAACAATAAAATTGTGAGCTGGAGGATCTATACTTAATTAATCAATGGGCAATGTCAGTGAGTAGTTTTACCTCCTGATAAATCTCTGGTATGCTCTGGTTCTTATTGAGCCAGGCGTCGAACAGTTCCACAGCCTGGTTGGTGACTCTCTCGTTCTCCCACTCCACTCCCGCTGTGAGCAGCGCCCCGCTTAGCCATCTACGGACAAGATGACTTTATAGAACCTAATGGAGTATTAAAATAAAAAGCTTCGTTAGCTCCGCGGGTATGTGACTCCTAAGCAGAGGTCTCGGGTTCAAATGCTGGTCAATGTATTCGAAAATCGCACACGGTTATCTGGCCTCAAACTACGATTCCCTGTGTTATGGAAACCAGAGACTGATATACATACACAAATACGTTTAAACATGTACATAGCTATATAACTAAAAATACGTCCAGACACAGAGCAACCAAATCTAAAAATTTTTGCTCTGAGTGTGAATCGCACCCACGACCACTAGATCTAAGCCAGGAGCACTAACGTTTCAGCCACCGAGTCAGTCAATTAAAAAAACCCGGGTCTGTCGGAAATTTCTAATAGAAATAAGTTGAGGATGGCTGAATAAAAAGCTGTAACCTTTGTGTAATGTAAAAAAAACTTTACTCACATGAGATCCTCGCTAAGATGCGTCGAATTCATCTGTTGAGTGGTATATAACACCACGGGTTCCGTATGTAGACCGCTCAGTAACTCCTTGAGGGCAGGACCTGAGGAGGACAGTCGGAGGAGCTCCCTCCACCAGGACAGGTGGTTGAGGACTACCCTCCAGGGGGCCCAGTGCTTTTCCTTGTTGAGACGAGCTAGAAATCATTTTAAAATAAGGTTAAGGGTCTGTTGGTTCCACGGTTGGTTCCGTCAAAACTGAATTCTGTGTCCCTATACAAAAGCAACAGGTATCAAACTTTTGTTGTTACCAATAAAATTATTATTGCTAGCTTTTAGAGAAGTGCAGGGAGTTGCCTATTGTATGATAGCCTTTAGACTTTAGAGAAGGTTCCTGCTACTCTCTAAAGGTTATCATACATTATGACTGCTCCCTGACCCACTCTATAAAAGTGACCTCACCCTCTGCGGGTAAGATCTGGTGACGGTTGCTTAGCGTTAACGTTTGGAGAGGGGCAGGGAGTGTTCAAACTGTATTAGAGTACTAATGTTTTTTTAGTTCATCCTGTGGTTAGGACTTAGGAACTCACTGGCGGCAGCTATAGCCCTTCCAGCCGGCAACAATCCAGCCCGACTCAGTAGGTACAAAAGCATCATCCAATAATAGCAGCGCTCGCTCCGCGCCGCTCTCGTATAAACTTAATAGCAAATTCTTGTAGGAACTTCAAAAGCGCATTCTGGATAGTTTGTGGCGAGTACGGTAGATGTCGCCACAAAAGTACTAATGTTAGTTTTAGTTAATACTATAGTTTGGAACTCACTGGCAGCAGCTATAGCGCGGCTAGCCGGTAGCCTTCCGGCTCTACTCAGTACGAATGCGTCATCCAATAGCAGCGCTCTCTCCGCGGGCGCGCCGCTCTCGTATAAAGCGGCAGCGCGCTGTGCGGCCGCCTCCGCCGTCTGCCGGCAACAGAATGGCGTCTCAGCGTAATTTTCTTTTAAATCCACCCTCATAATTACAAGTTTAAAAGTTATTGAAAAGTTCTTGAGTGCTACACCAGACAACCCGCCATCTAGATAGCGCGGTTAAATTGTGCTACACGATAAGAGAGAAAGTGACAGTTATTGAAATCTAAAATTCGTGCATGTTCCCAAATATCGTAAATCAATATATGAAGTGAAAATATATCAATTTTAGGGAAAGTTGACAACTTTTCAGCGAAAAAATTAGACGAGCATAACAATAAATGTAAAATACAAACTTTTTAGAACAATATCCAATATTGTACATTACGAGTATTATTATACATTATTAGCTGTTGATTTCCCTTATAAATATATAACGAAAATAAGTTACGGAGGATCCCACGTTGGGCGCCAAAGTTGTAAACGGCGAATTCATAGTTCAAATAACTTAAAACATCTTTAAAAGACAATGATTGTATTACAAAGATAAAATTGTTAAATTTTAACTAGAGTAATGGTTAGAAAGTATAAGTCACTTTTGTGTAGTCCCAACTTGGGCGCCAATTTTGGGATTAGTGTGTAATGCACCGGACGCTAGAAATGCATCCGGTCTATTACGCACTAATCTCAAAATGCATGTCTAGCCATTACAGTCAAATATCAAAATGTCTGTCTAGCCAATTATTACAAAAAATGTAGTGATAAAATGTCCTACCTCATCAACACTCTGATCTTGAGGTGCAACGCGGTATAGACCTCTCGCTCCAACGTTGTATCTCACCCATTTGTGTTTGCCCAGATCTGGTATCACCACTGTAAAATACCAAAATAAACGATCATTAAATATTTACAGTTAAAAAAAAAAATGTGTTGGAGGGAGTTTCTTTAGGGCCCGCCATTTCTTCTCACTCCGCAAACACTTCCCGAAACGGTGGGTATACGAGTTCCGAGTGGTAGGAACCTCGTGTTAGGTAGATAAAAGAATAACGTTCGAAAAGTGTACACTGCTACCTACCTCGAATAAAATATTTTCATTTCATTTCAGTAATTCACACTGTGTATGACATGATAAGTAGTGATCGGAAATTCGGGGGCAATTTCATTTTCTCCCAAGAAAGAATAGTATGGATATGCCTTTCTGAATAAATTCTGATTTTCATACAAAAAATTCCCGGGATACCGGGATCGTAAAAAGAGTTGGGATTCTTAATTGTAATGATCTGATTGTAGTGAATGTTGATCTTATTGAAAATTTTATGTATACTATTAAAAAAGGTTTTTTTTTTATGGCAGAGGTGGCAAACGAGCAGACGGATCACCTGATGGTAAGCGATTACCGCCGCCCATAGACACCCGCAACACCAGAGGAGTCACAAGTGCGTTGCCGGCTTTGATATGGGAGTACGCTCTTTTCTTGAAGGTTTGAATGTCGTATCGGTCCGTAAATACCGCATGCGACAATTCATTCCACAGTTTGGTTGTGCGAGGCAGAGAGTTTCTAGTGAAACGCACAGTTGTGGACTGCCAACCATCTATGTGATGGGGATGAATATATTGTCGCGTAGAATTTTAGTTATAATTGCCCCCGAATTATCGATCACTGATGATAAGGCTTTGATTCGAGATGTGCAGGATATTTTTTCTAGCGATGTGAGGAATTAGGCTTAGAGAAAAATCTATATCGTTAAGGGGCCGTCCATTAATCACGTGAGGTTTTTTAGGCAACTTTCAAACCCTCCCTCCCCCTTGGTGATACTCCCCCGACAGATTCAATGGACAGTAAAATAATTTTTGATTATATAAAAAAGTTGTAGCAATACTTTAAGATGGATTATTTATATTTACCAACTCAACTGAACAACTTTCGCTATACGACTTACATTAAATCGCAAACATACAAAGTTGATTAATCATTAAATAATTTAATTAAAATATTTTTTGACTGTATAAAAAAAGTTGTAGCAATACTTTATGAGGGATTATTTATATTTAGGGGCCGTCCATTAATCACATGAGGTTTTTAGGCGACTTTTATACGCCCGCTCCCTCCCGCTTGGTGATACATCGTGAGGTTTTAGACTAGCCCTCCCTCCCCCTCCCAGCATAACGTATATTTTTATTGAAAGTATCAGACATTTTTAGAATCTGTTTTAGTAAAAAGTTGAAAATAAAAAAATAATTTATGAAAACCATAATATTAATAAAATTTAGAATTTTGTAAGTACGAGTATTACTGCATTTAAAGCTTTAAGCACTGTGATTAGATAAAAGTTTTCAGTCTGACATGGGTCTCTTCCCGTTCATCGGCAAGGGTAGGCCATAATCCACACACGGGAGCCAAGACCGGATTGGTGGAGGTTGTGGTGCTAATGTATTAGATGAACACATATAATAATAAGGTCTCATCATAATAAAACAAAAATAAAATAAAAAGAGCGTATTTCATTTAAGAATCTCAGAGGGTAAAATTACCTCTTAAAACAATTATCAATAGTTTGTGCGTTATTTATCTATTATTATATTTATACATAGTATATTTGTATTTAGAGAAAGTGTAGGACCCGTTAACTGGGGATTCTACTAATCGTACCGAACAAATTTTTTTTTTTTGCGATTTGAGCAAAGTCGTAAAACAAAAGTTGTTCTGAGCACTTGTTCGAGCACTTTCTCGAGCACTTGTACGAGCACTTACTCGAGCACTTGTACGAGCAATTTCTCGAGCACTTGTTCGAGCACTTGCTCGAGTAAGTGTTCCAGCACATGCTCGAGCACTTGCTCGAGTACTTGCTCGTGCACTTGTTCAAGCACATGCTCGTGCACTTGATCGGGCACATGCTCGAGCTCTTGCTCGAGTACTTGCTCGAGCACTTGTTCGGGCACATGCTCGAGCACTTGTTCGAGCACTTGTTCGAGTACTTGTACGAGCAATTTCTTGAGCACTTGTTCGAGCACTTGTACGAGCACTTACTCGAGCACTTGTACGAGCAATTTCTCGTGCACTTGTTCGGGCACATGCTCGAGCACTTGCTCGACCACTTGTTCGAGCACTTGTACGAGCAATTTCTCGAGCACTTGTTCAAGCAATTTTTCGAGCACTTGTTTGAGCACTTGCTCGAGCACTTCCTCGTGCACTTGTTCGAGAACATGCTCGAGCACGTGTTCAAGCACTTGCTCGAACAAGTGCTCGAGCAAGTACTTGAGCATGTGCCGGAACAAGTGCACGAGCAAGTGCTCGAGCAAGTACTCGAACAATTGCTCGAACAAGCGTTCGAGCATGTTCTCGAACAAGTGCACGAGCATGTGCCTGAACAAGTGTACGAGGAAGTGCTCGAGCAAGTGCTCGAGCAATTGCTCGATCAAGTGCTCAAACAAACTTACACGTACACTTGTTCGAGCACTTGCTCGAGCACTTGTACGAGCAATTTCTCGAGCACTTGTTCGAGCACTTACTCGAGCACTTGTACGAGCAATTTCTCGAGCATTTGTTCGAGCACTTGCGCTTGCGCTTGTTCGGGCACATGCTCGAGCACTTGCTCGAGTACTTGCTCGTGCACTTGTTCGGGCACATGCTCGAGCACTTGTACGAGCAATTTCTCGAGCACTTGTTCGAGCACTTGCTCGAGCACTTGTACTTGCTCGTGCACGTGTTCGGGCACATGCTCGAGCTTGCTCGAGCACTTGTACGAGCAATTTCTCGAGCAGTTTCTCGAGCACTTGTTCGAGCACTTGCTCGAGCACTTGTACGAGCACTTACTCGAGCACTTGTACGAGCAATTTCTCGAGCACTTGTTCGAGCAATTTCTCGTGCACTTGTTCGGGCACATGCTCGTGCGCTTGTTCGGGCACATGCTCCACCACTTGTTCAAGCACTTGCTCGTGCACTTGTTCGGGCACATGCTCGAGCACTTGCTCGAGTACTTGCTCGTGCACTTGTTCGGGCACATGCTTGAGTAAGTGTTCGAGCACTTGCTCGAGCATTTGTTCAAGCACTTGTACGAGCAATTTCTCGAGCACTTGTTCGAGCACTTGCTTGAGTAAGTGTTCGAGCACTTGCTCGTGCACTTGTTCGGGCACATGCTCGTGCGCTTGTTCGGGCACATGCTCGACCACTTTTTCAAGCACTTGCTCGTGCACTTGTTCGGGCACATGCTCGAGCACTTGCTCGTACACTTGTTCGGGCACATGCTCGAGCACATGTTCGAGCACATGCTCGAGCACTTGTTCGAGCAATTTCTTTAGCACTTGTTCGAGCACTTGCTCGTGCACTTGTTCAGGCCATTTCAAAGGCCTAAGCTTAATTAAATTGGATAAAGTTTTGGACACTACTACATAAGCGTGTCATAAAGTTACCACTAACGTATAGCACATAAATATTCGACCGAGCAATTATTCACCGAATTTTAAATGCAATTTTCATGTTTAGGTATAAAACACCTACTTCCAGCTATAATTATCCACTAGCTGGGTGACCGAGCTTCGCACGTTCAATCGGAGCGTTTATAAACGAATTCACTTAATAAAAAAAAAACTGGAGACGACATATCCAGATGAACCACGCCAAAAATGGCAGAAAAATACCTACTCGAACATATCCGTGGATGTTGTTATTCCTGTGCTCATTCCTTCAAGAACTGCACGCCATCTGTTGTCGAGTAGCGCGGACCGTGCTTTAAAAGTCAATGTTAGCAACAAAGGGCTCCAAGTAATGAATGTAATCACTGGTAATTCACCTACTCGGTGTGTTACCTTACTCTTTGCACCTACTCGACAAAAGATGGCGCCATTAGTGAAATATATTTACAAAACAAAATAACTACTATCAAAATAAATTCCTTTTTTTAGCATAAGTTTAGGTTTAGACTCACAGATCCATTGTAGATCCAAAACAACTAACCATAGATCGAAAGAATTATTATTGTTAGAATCGTTTTCGACAAAGATTAAAAAAAAGCAAATGTAATTCACAGTAAATTCGAAACATAAACATTGTAGCATTCGTTGATGTCTTTTATATGAAAACTTGATAATGCAGCTCGCGTTGAAATCTTTTATAATGACACGTATAATTTTATTGTTATTTGCGTTCATATAGATTACTGCAAATTTCAATAAATCCGAGTCCGAGTCTTTGAATAAGGTAGAAGCTCAGTCACTGCATTTCAAACTTAACTTGGGTCAAAACTATACAAATTCACAATATATTTTTTTATTCTATCTGCTCAATTTAAAAGTTAAAACTTATATATTTTCTGTAATTTCATTCAAAAAACAGTGAAATATTATAAATACATACAGCGCCACCTTTAGTAAATAACAGTTAATACAATGCCAGCTTCTTTGATAGTTTTGTTTAGCCGTGGATTTTCATTCAAAATTACGATTGTCTCGTTTGACAAAACGTAAATAGGTTGTACCAGCTACTCGTATGGCAACTACGCTACGCGATATAACCTGTAAATATTATTATAAATCATATGTTCGCGATAAGTAAAATTGCTGAATAAAACCTGATAAAACTTACACTATTTTCGACGTCACTTCGTATCCCGCTCGCATGGTATTTTTTTATCGCTCTTAAGTCTTTTTATTTACATAATAATAATAACACAAAAAAAGACAAAAATCAATAAAGTCTCGTGGGATTCGAATCCGGACCTACATAAAAGGAAGCTAGCACCGAACCGTTAAGCCAGTTCGCGACTGAATATCGCTTTATAAATAAGCATCATATGCGTTCATATTTTATGTATTTTCACTTATATCTCACTAAAATGCAAGTTTTCGAAGATAATTCACACACAGATCGATTTCTGGTGATTTTTAACCCCTAATCCTAGATTTTCGTCAAAAGGTTTCAAGCCGTTTTCGAAATCGTCGACATAGGTCGTTTTCGCCGATTTAGGCGGTCAAAAGTGAATTTACTAAAGTATATCCTATCCCAAAACAATTTATTTCTTGCCCTAGCAAACAATGCCAGGAACAATACCTAACCCCTTACATCCCTTTTATTATGCTGTAGAACTCCTACAGATAGTCGGAACTTGATCGTTGCTCGTAGTGTGCGTAACTAATCTCGGCGCTCTCAGTTTAAACAGAGTTTTCAAAGGGAATATTTAGTGTTACAATCAGTTTTGCAAAAAACATATTTATGGATTCTAGTACTTCAAGTAAGCAACTAACGGAAAATGATAATTCTTTTTTAAAACATGTTTCAATTTAATATATTTCTAGGTCCTGAAAAATAATCATGTTACCGGATTTATTTTCGAGTAAAATTAGTTTTAAATCGTTGTTTTGTTGTGTTTCCCTGTCCGTCCCGGTCGTAATTTTATTGAAATTAAATAAT
Organism: Coleophora deauratella; assembly: GCA_958295455.1. Lineage (NCBI taxonomy): Eukaryota > Metazoa > Arthropoda > Insecta > Lepidoptera > Coleophoridae > Coleophora > Coleophora deauratella. Next base: position 7,280,552 of record OY282417.1, read on the forward strand.
TTGAACCTTTACCTAAAATCTTGCCAAAAATTGGCCACTAGTTTGCACAGTTGTTAAAAATAATCCGTTTTAAAAATGTTTAGAAAATAAAAAAATCAAATATTTTTTTTACTTTTTTTCTAAAATTTTGACTTTTATTCAATTTCAAGCTCATCGGGCACACCGGCTGTGAAAGTAATGAGAAATCGAAATGTGTTTGAGCAGTTGGATGAGCATAATCTGCCATTGATCAATTAAAAACTCGAATGATTGGAAAATTAACTCCTCTCGGATTATGGTGACACATAAACACATACATAACATAAATTCTCATATTTAAAAACCAAAATAAAACAACAGTAGTCAAAAGCGCGTAATATTAAAGAAAAGTTTTGAAAAACGACGATTCTTAGTTAAATGAGATATTTCAAAAACCCGTGTCAACACAAAATTGCCAAGGTTGGCCTTGCAAATCGTTTATTGAATCGAGCGATAGATATAATAGGAGGAATAAGGAAGAAGTTCGCTCTGTCGTATAAGAAAAAGCAATAATCCATGCTGCCCAAGTGATTTTACAAAAAAGTGTAAAAATAAATGTGTCACAAGTTATTAAAAATTCTGCAAGTGAATATAAAAAAGGATTTCCGAAACTAAAGAAGATGCTGCTTCCCTGACTACTAAGCGAATTTTTTCAATTTCTGCAGAAGCAGATTTGACAAAACGTTAATATCAAATAATAAGGGCTACGAATAAACGTTTGTACCCGTGCTTCGATCTATATTTAAAAGCGAAATAGGAATGGAAATGAAACAGAAATAATCATTTTCGGCCTTATCACCAGAATTATGCCAGGAAATTTTCTTAAGAATACAATGTGGACATATATAGTACATTTGTTCTTATCCTCTAATGAGTAGTATTTTTATACTACTCTTCAGGAGATTAGGTCCAAAAAACTACCAATGACGTATTTTTTCCCGAAACTTTGATCGTTTGCTGGAAGAAATTTCTATTAGAAATAATCTGTACCCTCTGTATATTTTCTATTAAGCTCCGTATTTTATAAATATTTTTTACACCATAAATTATTAAAAAAAATCGTTTAAGCCTCCTCAGAAAAATTTAATAAATTAAAAATATAGATTTTTTATATATATATTTCTTTTTAATGACAAAAACTATGTATTTTTATTTAAAATTCACTTCCGAACCTTATTAGACCGTCAAATAATTTTGGCCGCCTAAATCGGTAAAAACGACCTATGTGTCGGGACACTTAACTCGTTTAATAGTATAGAATCTTCCACTATACATTATCCTTCGGAATCGTGCAAAGTTTCAATGACAGAGAAATTATAGTCCATACAAAGAAACTCCTCGTTGACTGGGCTACTTCTACACAAAATAAAGTTTTACATTCCTTAATACGGATGATATACTCACTTTCAGTATCATTCATCCAAATCAAATGTGTCACATTCTCGGTCCATCGAGACACTCTAGGGCTCCCAACGTCATACCTGTAAATCGGAAAACGACTATCAAGTTTTCGGTTCTTCGAAATCATTTCAGGTTGAAAAGAACTTAAAATTATCAAGTTAGTTGAGAAAAGTTTTTTCGAGTACTGCACAAGTCGCCGATAAAGCTTTGAATCAAAAGATCATCTTCATTAGATCACTGAAAGTAGATATCCTACGTCCTTTTTACCAGCACTTACCAAGTCCCATTGATCATGTTCGAAGACGCATTCTTCCAAGTAGTCATGTTCTCTTGCTCCTCTTCATATCGCTCAATCAGAGGTCCTACCCTGAATGTGACTGGGATCACCCATTTCGGGGCTGGTGGTGGTTTTGTGGTCTTCACTATGGGTTTCCTGGTGGTGGTGGGTGCGGGAGTGGTTGTGGCATTGACATCGTCGTCAATTGGTTCCGTAAAGTTTTCTGTTTGGAGAGAAAATTTAAGTAGTTTTAATCGTAGTTTAAAAAATATAATACTAATAGAAATCCGAGTTTTAGACCTTCAGATTAACACGAAATATAAAGCAGTCTTTAATTTAAAATTGGACCTTAAGTGCTTTAATGATTTAAAAGAGATGACACTGTTTCATAAACTTGTTGGTTAGTATTTACACTACAAATGTTTATTTGTTTAATTACAATTTATTATAATTTATTAAATCAAATATGTTTATATGTTTTTGTTTTGCACTTTTGGCACAGTTTTTTTTAGCGAATCATTACTTACCAGGCTCATAAAACAACTCATCAAGTTCAGCTCTCAAGTCCATGGTAAGGAGGTAGGTCTGCATTGGAGGATCAGGCTCTGGCGGTTCAGCAGACATCACGAACCTTTGGACAAAACAGTTGTGAAAGAACAAAGCGGTCACATGCTGGGCGCCAAGTAAGCCCTTGCTGGGCGCCAAAAGTTTTACTGTCCAAATTACTCCCATAAATGACATGACATTACATTAAGTACATAGCTAAAACAAGAAACGCCACAAACTAAGAGAGGGGGGGTGGGTTGCCAAAGATGTTCTTACAATTATTACTATTTTAGTTTCAATGTTATTTTTAATAGCTGTGATTCAGATTTGGCGATAAGCCTAAAGAAGACAATTAACTCGGGAAACAGCTCCGTTTGACGTTCGTTTTCGGAGTTCCAGCAGCAAACTACCACTTGGAGCGTTTTTAAGTGCCCATCACCCTTAGAGCCGCCCTTTTCACATTTTTATATTAAAATTATATTTCAAAACCACTGATGCGTAACTACCCTATTGTGGATAAAGAAACGAAAAAAAAACTAAGAAGTGTCTACTGTTTAACTAGCGTAGTCTATGGTACCTCTCCTGCCTTAGCACCAGGTCGACTACCCTATTACGGATAAAGAAACGAAAAGACACTAAGAAGTGCCTACTGTTTTGCTGTTTTGTTTACTGTTTTGTATATGCTTTGACGGCGTGGGTTCGAATTCCATCCTCGTCGCGATTGTATGTAGTAAATTCATAAATAAAACCGCGTTTCGCTTATCACTGACTTCCTTTTAATGGCGGACAAACAGAAAGAGAGCAACCAACATGTACTTATACCTACATTAATATATTAGTTTATCCCTAAAAGTATTGACATATGCGACAGTGTAGTGTGTGTTACCTCTCCTGCCGCAGCAGCACGGCGCCCGCGCTGGGGCTGGCGCACAGCAGCGGGTACCCGGCGCGCTCGCACCAGCCGTCCCACGCGTGCGCCGGCGCCTCGCCCCACCCGTCCCGCTGCAGCGCGCGCCACAGGTCCCTACCAAATAGTCACATAGATACAGTGACAGATTTGGTGCGAATGATTTTCAACCTTAGAAATGCAATAGCGCTCACTACAATCTTGGAATTCTATGTAATTTTTTCGCAAACGCAGTACTTTTGAAGTAAACCGTATCATGTTCGGAATAAGATTCAGAACAATCGCACCAAATCTGTCACTTACTGTGTTCTTAATTTGCACGGCAGATTCAAGTCCCTTTAATTTTGCCGGGTTATTTATTTGGACAATCTATCAGATTTTTATAGTTACTTGCAAAGAAGTAATTACATCAATATTTAAACTTTTTCTTTAACTTCCGATCTTCTTTGACGTTACTTATATCAATCGGACAGAAAGTAAATGAAATAGGGAACAGCATAATCTTTCATCTCGTCAATTTAATAATCCGGCAAAATTAAAGGGCATTGAATCTGCTAAACGTATAAATTCCGTGACTGTATTGTTAAGAAAAAATTATCGAGTCCATCCAGGATACAAGTAGCCTGACCCCACAATAGTTCGAATATTCTCATACGTAGGTACCGTGTGCACAATAAATTGTCTCAATGTTAAATTTCTTAAAGAATATGTGTATGTTTTTCTTGTTGGTTTCTTTTTTAAAGTATATTTCAAGTATTATCCATTAAATATATACTTATTTTAAATTGGTGTTTCTTTTTATCTACTAAAAATATCGACTGGTTGGGACTTCTTGATAAGACTAATATCATACGCAGACAAGGTATAGTTTTTGAACTCTGACCGAGCAACTGAATTGCAAAGGCTTCTGAACACTTCAAACATACTGAAACTGCACATTTCAGACGCAACAACCAACTGGATGCGTGACCCGACGGTCTGTCTACAACTTCTAAGTAGCAATGTGGGATGTTCATATTGTTTACCTGGCATCAGCGCTGGCTGAGCGGTGCTCCTTCAGAAGTCTCGCTAGGGCGGCTCTGCCAGCCGCCTCTCCGGCCGCTTCGATAGCCATGCTTACTATGGCTGCTCCCTGAAGTGAAGAACATATACCTAGTATCAAGAGAGAAGAACAACTGCCCAATGCTAGGATCGACGTTACTAGGTCTTTTATTGTAAAAGCAACAAAAGGCTGACAACCTTGTTGATGGAAAGTCACTACTGTTATACTTTATAATCATCAACATTATTGTCATTCCTTGTTATTTCCTTCATTCCTTTGAGGTTAATTAATAAATTAATAATAGTAAATATCCGGGAACAAGAATCCACGGTCATACAGCAACAAGTTAGGATTGATAATTTCCCTGACAACCATTGGTCTCGTTGTTTCCCTTGAGGTCTATGTGGATTATCTGTCACTCATTACACTGGCGAAATTAAACTTACCTTGTGCAAAGACAGTTCGTCAGCCGCCGCTTCTATGTCAGCTCTTTCGAGCCTTGGAGACGCGACAGCTCGCACTGAATTACTTGAATCCAATCTGAATGAAAAAATGGGTCATTAATAAATAATAGATCCTCACAAAAACATGAGAAACTGTCCTCCTGTCGAGGTGGCAAGCTGGGGACTAGCCATGGTCTAACCGATAATGGTTAAAAGTTGTATGTTAACAACCCATGACGTCACCACTGCAGGGGCACAGGTCTCTTCCCATAACTCGGGAAGGTCCAAGTCCGGATTGATGGAGATTGTGGGGCTAATGGCGAAACGCAGGGTCAGAAGTTTTCAAGCCACCTAAAACGCCTCCGACAAAATTGATGATGCTATCAATGTGATAAAATTACCTCAAAGCTGGTAAGATGTGGTCCAAAAGCAAAGAGTCTTGCTGTCTCTCCGCGCTGGTGTCACCGAAGGGACTCGCCTTCTCTGCTAGTACTGAAGTCAGAGCTTCCATCAGCCATTGGGAGCTCCACCATCTGGGAGAGACTAGTCCTCCAAACCACTGGAAATTGGGGTGATGTTTCATTTATCTTGCATTTAGGATCTTATTCTTAATACATAATTTAATTTATTATCATACAAAGCTTCGGTGGCTCCGCGATAGTGAATCGGGTTCAAATTCTGGCCAGTGCACCAATAAGTTTTTAGAAACTAACGTACATTTTCATACCGATGTTTAACTTTGATGACTTTTTTCACATTTCTACTCTTTTTAATTCAATAATTTAGGAATCCTTCATCGAAATGTACAAGTATCATGCTAATATTTTAAAGTATCTCTCTGCCCTTACTATTTACAGCTCTTCTTCATAAGCGTTTCGAAGTAAACTATAACTCACCTGTTGAGCCAACAACCTGGCAATAGTCCCAGTGTCAGAAAGAGTGGCTGGTGACAATGATATTAGCCCCCACCCCTCGCAGTACGGAGCACCCCCTTCCACCACTACTATATCCAGTTTCGGAAGTGGGTAAGATGTGTTGAGCTCAAAAGCAAATAGTTGAATCGTTTTCTGCACCCAATCAAGGAGTGGTCTGTAAAAAAAATGTTTCATGCAGCATCCGGCTCGAATGATTAATTTTGACAGGGCAACTTCAGGATTTCAAAATATTGAAAGAAGAAATGCAATATTTACTCTGACAATGATCTCAAAGATTTCATTTTCTGTAAATAATAAGATACCATATCTAAGTCTTGCCGCCAAACATCAATGTTACTACCATTGATGTGTACGGGCATGAAGATAAGATAGCCAGCTCCCGATTGGCCGGTGGGGAATTTGGGTAAACCCGCTTCCATCTTCGGCATCAATTACCATCAGGTGAGGTGATGCCAAGTGCTTACCAATTGAGGATACAAAAAAAGCCTCTTATTTTCCCCACTTTAATACCATATTTATTCATTAAAGAGCTAAAATACAAAAATCTTACCCAGACTCATCCAATATGACTTGCTTGTCACTATACATGCTGACTTCGGGTGGCGGCAGGTTAAAGAAGTCTTCATCATCAGGTGCCTCAGAAGTAGTTACAGTTGATAGTTCAGTAGTTGGAGCTGGTTCAGTAGGAAGAGGAGGTGCGGCACGGCGTTGCAGTCGGCAGACGGCAAGAGACATCATGTGAGGAGGCATAGGAGGAGATTGGGCGAATTCATCTTGCAGCTGTGTAAAAGAAAAAAGTGTAATGTTAGTTATGTTAATTTATTTAGACTACAAAAATTTGTAGGGATGAAGTAATTCAGTTTGAAGAAAACAATTGAGATTTGATTTGTGTATTATATTGTTTTGCAATGTTCAAATCAGAAAAATATCTTCCTATATACGATTAACTATTTTGGAACAAATAATGTAAGGCTGTTAGCAAACCATCAGAGAAACAATTTATATCAAAAGATGAGGAAGCTTACCAATCGGTGTCCCAAGTAGAACCCAGCCTCTTCCGTAGCCACGATAGGCATGTTTGTCAAGGAAACGTGAAACCTGTGAACAACATTACATTCAATAGCATAAATTCGGTGATTCAGGTTGACTGCAAGGAATCCCTTGCGGGATGAGTTTGACTTTCCCTTAATTTACCTGTTTTTTTTTCTCAAAGAAAGATACAAATAGATGAGTACACAAAGCTGCTAATTTCGCTGCGAAGTTTAATTTTTATTTTTGTCGAGCACAGATTAAATATGTAACTAACATTGTTACTTTCATTTTCGCCAGATTTATATAATGAAACTCATCAAGTATTAAACGCTTTGGTTGCAACCGTGTGTTACGAAAAGTATATTATTACCTGTCTCTGACGATAGTCAGTCTGAAGGTGGCCCTAAAGTGTGGTTCATCTAAGCATGGGAATGCTGATCGAGCATGTGTCAGCCAGAATCTTGAAACAGCGCATCGACTGAAAAAGAAGATTGTGTATAGTGTAATAGTGTAAACAAGTATAGTTCATTCCAATCAAAAAAAAAACAAAACGTAAACTAAACTAATGAACCTGTAAAGTACCATAAGTGAAATGAAAATTTTAATGAGCACCGATGATGTGATTTTGGAAGACGTAAGTAGAGGACAAAAACTTACTTCCTATGCGTTCCTGCCAAGAAAAATCCTCGTTGCTTGTCACTTCGGTCCAATTTTGTTATGAATCTGAGACTCAGCGTGTAATTGTATTTACGGCGGAGTTTATCCTGAAATGAGATTAAATCACTAGACATAAAAAGTGAATGTATCGGTTATTGACTGATATTTTTTTTATTTGGATTACTATTTAATGAATGAGGCTGAAGATGGTACACCTAAAGATGACCACTTCCACCAGTAGGTAAGTTAGGAGTTTGCATGATCATTCCTAATAAAACCTCTTTATTAAATTAAATTGAGTGAGTTCCAATAACATTCCTATTATTTTTATCTATTCGCAATCATTTAGCGTTTGGAATCATGACACCTGATGAGAGGGATATTTGTATCATATTTTTTGTTGCTACTAACCTTGAATTCGATGTAAGTTTGATCAGCGGGTGGAAAGTCCAGGACCTTAGCAATCTTGGGTCCTAGTGAGCCACCAGACTTGAAAAGCGCCCGTTCAGTAACGTTTAGATCTCGTATGTTTAGCACCAAGAATGTGGTATCACGGTCCACCTTAAAATCGATTGAGACTTCACCTGTTGGGAGAATTGAAGAAGTTAAACAAACACATGTTAAAAAGTCCAGAATCTTAAACAAATAACATTTTGTCTGAGTAACTCGGGGGCTCAATAGTCAGCGCTCCTGTCCCGATGACGGGTTCGATTCTAACCCAGGACAAACATATCTATGATAGGCAGATTTTGTTGATCTTTGTCGGGGTGTATTTAATCTTTATGTAATGGTTGTATTTCAGTCTCTGGTACCCATAATATATTTTGTCTATGTTTTAAGCCCTGTCCTATCATAACCATATCCACCAAAGAGGAGTAGAAAACATTCAGAAATACTTCTTTGAGAGAAATAGAGTTGATAGTACAATCATCATCATCGTCATCCTATTCTTATACACGCAAACATTTAAAATTGTATCTCATTTCATTATGTAACCTTTTTCATGTATTATAGTGTTATTTTGTTGCAATAAAGAATACTGAATAGAATTAACAAACTATACCAATCTATAACTATACTATACCGTCTATACCTTGTGGATAGAACGGTTAAATGTGCCATACGATAAGAAGAACAAACTCACCTTTAAGTTCGCCAGTGGTAAGATTAGGATGCAACCATAAGCTGTAGTGCTTCGGTATTAGGAACGTTGGTAATCGCGCGCCTCTCCATGGATACACTTGTCCGTTTGATGCTATGCGCTCCCTGTTGAAATTATATCGTTATAAGGTAAGTAAAAAAAGATACAAAAGTAAAGTTTTTGTTAAATCTACAACTCAGCTTCATCTCACCTGACGGTAAGTGATGACGATGATGCTGAAAATGGAATCGACTTACTAAGATTTCACAGGGAAAATTGGTTATCTTATCTGCGTGCCGGAAAACATTAATGTTGTTAACATTAAAGTTTGGCGGCAATACAGTGCTAGGTAGCCAGGCGGGTTCAAAAAATACTCTAACATCGACCAGATAAAATCCTATGTAATTTCAAATACCCATCTCCCACGTACATACCTAGATATATTATTATATTTCCTACATGAAAATTAACAACCCTGTGTTTTAAAATGAAGCTATCATGAAGTCTTTGAGATCAATGTGTTCTCATAAGAAGATATCATACACTTACTCAACTAAGACATAATTTACTATCGCATATTTTTTAAATCTAAATTAAGCTTTCAATACGTACTTGTTAGCAGAGGCTGAGTTAACATCGGAGTCCGTTGGCGGCTGTCCAGGAATAAGCGTGATGTCTCCTGCGCACGGACAATCTGCAACGAGATATTCAAGTATTTGTTTAATATAATAGTACTCAGGAATTGACTGATCTATCTTTATTTTCCAGTACTTAGTGATAAAACACAGAGCATCGAGAAAAAGAAAAACTATCACACTCTGAAAGTTGAAATGTAGTTTAGGAATTGGCGCTCAACAAGGGACTTACCAACAAATACTTGTCTTATTCAACTGCCATGTCAGGATTGTGTAATGCTCAGGCTTCTATAATGTCGTTGTAATGTAATCATTGCGGATGATAAATTATCAATTAGTTTTGACAAAAAAAAATAACCAGGACGAAATTGGCGCCCAAGAAGGGACTCAAAATGTTTAGCTTGAAAGTGTTAAATGTAGCAGATGTTACTAGAGCTGTGATACATTACATGGTATGTTACTTTTAGCTCTAAAGATGAAGGAGGAAAGAATGTTTGAAATGGAGCTCAGAGGAACTGATCATTTTTCTCTTACCAGATTGCGGTGAAGCGTAGACCACTATCAATGCTGTCGCAAACATAGAAATCAGTACGAGAGCCGTGATACATAATGCCCGTCGCTGTGAGCAGACCGCCACAGGTGCATCGTGTAGATCACGAGCTTCCCGGGCCTTTTCCGAGTCTGTGGTGAGAAGATTAAGTAGGAAAGTAGAAGAAAATACTGTTATTAAAAAATACAGGTACAGTACTTATATAAACAATTAAACAAACACCATAGATATATCGTCAAGATATAAATATTACAGCTATTGTTAAAAGATTTTGATTTGAAAATTATAAAATACTTAGTTTTAGCTTTTTATGTCTCATTTTAGCCAAAACAAGAATTTATAGATCCACAAATATAGAGTTTAAAATAGAATTTTAAATACAAAAAGCAGATTCTTGCAAGAACACATAACACTGTCTAGGCTGGCTGCCAAGTTTCGAGGACACTTGACACAGGCAATGCAAGCTTGCATAGTAAGTAGAAATAGGGTAGAAATGCAAATACACAAACTATAAATAACAAAGTCTGTGCAGACTGCTAAATAACGAGAAAATTATTCAGCATCCGAAAAAATAAACTAATTCTCACCAGCCAGGAAAGCGACATCATCCAAATCCTGATCTACCATGTTTCTCCAAGCAGCTGAAATAAAAGAATAACTACTTACTTAAATCATCGATTAAAGATAAAATAAATGTAAGTAAAGGTTGAAATTCTAAAGATATCGGAAGGATGTCTTTCGTGGAGACTCTATTTAAAGTCGACGTCGAGTCACCTTTGAAAAAAAATGGATTTAAGAAAAATCTTGCAGAAAAGCAGATATCCCATGTAGGTAACATTTACCCGTAATAATTGCGTAATTTCGTATTAATTATATTATAAGTAAACCCTTGTAATCATCTCACGTTGTAGTAAGTGACGATATTAAATGTATGAAACAGGTCGTATCCATAAAATGAAATAGAAATATTTAATTTGTTACACTTTTACGATAATTTAACGCGTTAATTTAGAGGGATCCTAAAGGTCCTGTCAAATACCAGTTGCATAAATGGTTTATGTCATTGACATAATGTCATCATCATCATCATCATCAGCCAATAAACGTCCACTGCCGAGAAAAGGACTCCCTCAGGGATTTCCAGGACCACCAGTCTTGCGCTGCCCACATCCAGCGGCTTCCTGCGCGCTTTCAGGTTATCGGTCCACTGAGTGGGAGGCTTGCCTATGCTGCGTCTTCCTGTTGGCGGTCGCCGATCGAGAACTTTGTTGCCCCAATGGCCATCTGTTCTATTCTACGGGCTATGGCACTGCTATTTCAGTTTAGCAATTCTGTGACATTTGTTCTCAATGTCCGTATAATTACTCTTACATCTGTATGTTTATAACTAGTTTTCCGCGCGCGACTTCGTCCGCGTTAACACGTGAAGAAACCCATCCAGTTTGAGAGGTACCCCTCTGAATGTTATAGTTTCGGCGGGCAGTAGGGTCACACCCTGATGAGAAGCAGATTTCCAAGATCTGGAGGATTCCCATATTCACTGCCAACCATCGTTCAAATTCACTATACACAACATTAACAAATTCTGGGCCCGAGGCAACAAAATAGAGGTGTGTAAGTGATGCTTATAATATCACGCAGGTAATATCACTCAATAAAGTAATGCTACATTACGTATCACGCACGGATAGCAAGCATCACTCATTACGCTACAGCGCTACATGTTCTATCTAGCTCGTACGAACACGCCAGTGCGTCCGCCTCGGCTAGAGTGATATGATGATCGATGAAAGAAAAAGACAGTGTGATACATTCATGGACATACAAGCCAAACTGGACTGAGTACTCTGAAAATGCTTTTAATAGAAACTAAACCCTAACCCACAGTAATAAAACACATTATACTTGTCATGTGCCCAAGCAGAGAAAACGTGCCAAGTGAAAGGATCAAACTAGAGCCCTGTGTCCCGCTCGCTCAGTTGCTATTACGCAATAAAATTACGGAATGGTAGATTATATCATAAGATCAAAAAAGCTGTCGCAGCTTATTTTTATTGGTTTTAATAATTAATATAATAACTAATTTCATTATGTTTTTAAGTGCTTAATAAAAACATAATTAAATGTACTTGATTTCATTTAATTTATAATATTTTCATTCATTATCATCACAGTCAGTAATAAGTAGATGGTAATTCAATGGCGTGATGCTAAGTAATGCGTAATGCCCCCGAGTAATATCACTTGATGAAGTGATGTAATAAGTATCACATTACTTTTCAAAGTAATGTTTTGCGCAACCCTACAACAAAACTTATCCGTACAGAAAGCTTTAGTATGGCGGCCATCTTGAAAAATGGCGGAATTGAAAAATCAACTCAATATTCGTCATCAGCGATTGTGAAACCTCCAGCTGGATCATCGCAACTAAATTTTTAGCCGCCATTTTGAATCCACCATCTTGGATTGTTATTACATCAGGCAGTTATCCCCCTTTATTCTCAATGACTTTTGTTTTAAGCACCCCCTATTAATCTCAAAAACTTTTGGAGATGTTACACTTTGAATTTCGTATGGCGGCCATCTTGGTTTCCGCCATTTTTTATCACCATCCAATTTTGATCATGGTGTAAAGAAATTTTTGTTTGAGAGGTACCCCTCTAAGTATTATAGTTTCGACGGACAGTAGGGTCACTCCCGGATGACGAGTAGATTTCTAAGATCTGGGGGATTTCTCATATTCACTACCAACCATCTTTCAAATTCCCTATACACAACATTAACAGATTCTAGGCCAGAGCTAACAAAACTTTTCCTTACAGAAAGCTTTAGCATGGCGGCCATCTTGAAAAATGGCAGAATTTAAAAATCGACCCAATATTCGCCATCAGCGATTGTGAAAACCCCCGGATGCCTAATTTCAGCTGGATCAGCGCAACAAAATTTTCAGCCGCCATTTTGAATTCGCCATCTTGGATTTTTATTACGTTAGGCAGTTGTCCCCCTTCATTCTCAATGACTTTTGTTCAAGCACCCCCTATGAATCTCAGACACTTTTGGAGATGTTGCACTTTGAATTTTGTATGGCGGCCATCTTGTTTTCCGCCATTTTGGTTTTTTCTTGCCACCGTACAATTTTGACCGAGTTGTAGAGATTTTTTGTTTGAGAGGTACCCCCCAAGTGTCATAGTTTCGGCGGGTAGTAGGGTCACTCCCTGATGAGGAGCATATTTCCAAGATCTCGAAGTTTTCCCATACTCACCAGCACTCACCCTCTATACCTCTTATACATCATTTTAACCCCCCGTGGCTTTTTCTGGGAGAACAATTATGTCAGTCAGTCAGTGGGTTTGCAGCTATTTTATATTGTAATAATAAGATGTTACCTTTAGCAGAGCCGTTCCTATCGGCCTTGTATTTGCCGACTGGCTCCATCTGTATGCCGTCCATCTCACGACGCCACCATCACGAAACGTGTCTGTTAACAAAAAATATAGCATGATCTACCAGTTGTCAACTTGGGCCTCTGTAGGCGGCAGCAGGTGCTTCTGCAACCGGTGCAGCAGCCGAGCTAAATTTCATTGATGTGTACACTCTGTCGGAAACATGGATATATTCTGAGAGCAACGTTTTTATACCTTCCCTTTCGAACTTACAGGACTAACGTGTGGCTCGTCCACAGTGCTCTATTTACATTATTTATTTCTTTTAACCAGTTCCTCGCCTTTTCTATATTTTTTATTTTATAAGTACTTATCATGTCCCTATTTATTCTTCTTACCCTTCTTTAGTCATTTCTGCTGTTCTCTAAATTGTCTTTTCTTTGGCGAAATCATGGATCGTTATCCGCACTTTTTTTATAGTTAATAGCAAGTGTTAGTTGTTCTTGTATTAACTACATAATTTCCTACAAAGTGTCCTTATACTTCTACACTGAAGTAGGTTACATTGACTTCAATACTCGGTAGCTTAGTGTTTAGTTCTACGCCGAGAATCGTGTGCTAAACTCTACTCAGAACAGTCATTAAGTTAGCGCTTTCTTTAATCGTTTAGACTCAAAGTAGTCGCCATGACCAAAATAGATTGATGACTCAGAACTGTCATTTCTGTTACCAACAGAACATAGTTATCTATTCTCAGAACTTGTCTAAATATTGGCTCTGTCATGATTGATGGAAAAAGTTTCATCTGTAAGAATAAAAGTTGAAAGTTTTGACGTTTTGAAAGTAAAGTCAGCGAACTTTCGCTATCTCCTTTCTATTTCTGATCTTAGTTGTCTATTTCAAAAATATTTCGAAATTATTCTAATTAAGTGTGTAGATTAAAAACTAAAAACGACATCGTTAAAATCTCATCATAACTACGGGTTGTGAACTTAAAGCTCTTTTGAGCACGCAGTGTGCGTATGAAGCAAAAGATAAATGCCTAATTACTCCGATGCTTGAGCTTGATGCACGCGTTCTTTTCTCCCGCGCTTTCCGCCATTTTGCATGCTTTGAGTCGTATCCCCAATGCCCCATTGACTTGCAAGTCATGCATGCAGCTACGCAGCCTATTATCTTAAGTATTATCTCGTACACCTACCTCGTTTGCAAACTCTTTTGTGTAAAAAACCTTTTTGTGAATTTTTAAGTTTTTTTTACTATGATAGGGGGGAAAGCTCTTTGGCGTTGTGGCACCACAGGGAAATGAGATAACAGCCATAGATATTAGAAACTCTTTAGTCTGAGATAACAGAATTTAATGATAATCGTCTGGTCAGTTTTGTATGGAGGGAGAGTCCAATATTTTTTTGCGATTTCAGTTAAGTCGTAAATCAAACTTTAGTTACATTAATAATAATAATAATCCTCGTCGTACGTGCTTCCAACTGTGCTTCTGCTACCTCCTCGCCTTCAGTGGTCAGAGTAGCCCAAATTTATTTATTTCCAAAGAAGTCTGTCTGTGTTTATTTCATTCGAAATATAACAGACTCCTTAATACGTATGCGTATAAAAAGTAAAATTTTCACAGATGGTAGTTATACAATTTGAGCCAAAAATTCACATCTCCTATACCCATACTAAGGATTTTACATACTTGTGTTATGGGTTATAGTGTAGTGCCTCGTAACAGTAGCAATTTAAAAAAAATCGTTTATTATTTATTATGAAAAGTTAGCTATATGATCAGTAGAAGCCTGTTATATTGCAGATACTTGATAAAAAACCGTCGGCAGCCGACATGAAGGTTTAAGTGTGCATCTTACCCCTACGGCGCTGAGCGAGCGTAAAGCTCCACGTGCTCTCGACTGTACAATAAATAAAACTTGTAAACAAAGGGCTACATTTTTTGGATTTCTAGAGGAGGGGGCAGCTGCCCCCCATGGCGACGCCCTTGACCTGATACGTTCTACCAGAGTCTAATTCCGTGTCTTTCTTTTTAACCACAATTGGTAAGCCCTTAGCATCACCTCACCTGATGGTAAGTGATGATGATGCCGAATATGGAAGCGGGCTTACCACGATTCCCCAACGCAATGGGGAACTGGGTATGTTATCTCAATGACGGAATACATCAATGATATTAACGTTGGTTTTTAGCGGCAAGACTTGGATAAGATGGTGGTAGTTAGCCAGGCGGGTTCAGAAAATACCCTGCTACCAACAAAACAGAGTCCTACAAAGTTGGACCTTACCGGGAATCGAACCCGCTACCTCCTAATGTAAAGCGAACGGACTAGACACGGAGTCGGTCCTCTCAATTTTAGTAAAAAAGTTAAAAAACGAAAGTAACGATTCCAAATTGCTTTTTAATCGAAAATCGAAACGTCGATTTGTACCTCTCGGATATTACCAATTTCGATTCGATTTCCGTCGACAGCTAGGAGGATTAAAATGGGAGTTTGACAAAGAATTAGATAATAGATAGGTAAAGTAATCTTCAGGTGTTTATTTAGCGTCGATGGCGATTCTGTATTCTTTAATTCAGTGAGTTTGATAACAGAAAGCCATTATTAATTTTAATCTCACGACGGAATTAATTATTAATTAAATCTCGACAAGAACTAGATAATAGGTAGGTAAATCTTTCTTTAGTCGTTAATTTAGCGTCATTGTCGATTCTGGATATTTTATTTTAATAACAGATAATTAACCTAACCTAATAATATCGTAATTAATTTTAATCTCATGACGAAATTGGATGAATACTTATATTTTTTCTAAAAACACGAAAACAAACAAACAATCTCAATTTTCACAAAAGTGAGATTATTTGCTTGTTTGTTAGTTTTTCTTTCTCTTCGTCGCAACGGATCGACATCCAAATTCATTTTTTTATATACAGGGTGTAACAGAAAGGTGTGATAATACTTCAAGGTGGGCTTTTACCCATCAAACTGAACAACTTTTGTTCTACAACTTTGTTCAAATCGCAACATTTTTTTTGGACTTTTCATACAAATCGATCAGCTAGCGAACCAAGTTTGTATGAAAAGTCCGAAAATTTCTTTGCGATTTGAACAAAGTTGTTCAGTTTGATGGGTAAAAGCCCACCTTGAAGTATTATCACACCTTTCTGTTACAGCCTGTAGATATAGTTAATGGGTGTTAAAAGTGACATAGGCTACATTTATTCCTGCAAAATATGCTGAGTCGGGGTTCATTTTTCCACCACAACACTCCTACTTTATTTTGTCTTTAGTTTTTTTTCTTTCTACATGGTAAGTGTTTTTTTTTGTTGTAAATTCTGTCTAAATTTCACAGGAAAAGTTACCTATATAGTTAAATGAGAAGAACACCCTGTTAAAGTTTCTAGTAGTGGTCTTATTACATCCTGTATACGATTCGATAATGTACTGTGGTTTTAGCTACATTCTGTATACACATGCGATGCACATAGGTCGTTTTCGCCGATTTAGGCGGCCAAAAGTGAATTTACTAAAGTACCTATATCCTATCCCAAAACAATTTATTTCTTGCCCTAGCAAACAATGCCAGGAACAATACCTAACCCCTTGCATCCTTTTTATTATGCTGTAGAACTCCTACAGATAGTCGGAACTTGATCGTTGCTCGTAGTGTGCGTAACTAATCTCGGCGCTCTCAGTTTAAACAGAGTTTTCAAAGGGATTATTTTAATGTTACAATTAGTTTTGCAAAAAACATATTTATGGATTCTAGTACTTCAAGTAAGCAAATAACGGAAAATGATAATTCTTTTTTAAAACATGTTTCAATTTAATATATTTCTAGGTCCTGAAAAATAATCATGTTACCGGATTTATTTTCGAGTAAAATATGTTTTAAATCATTGTTTTATTGTGTTTCCCTGTCCGTCCCGGTCGTAATTTTATTAAAATTAAATAATTTGAACCTTTACCTAATATCTTGCCAAAAATTGGCCACTAGTTTGCACAGTTGTTAAAAATAATCCGTTTTAAAAATGTTTGGAAAATAAATAAAAAAATATTTTTTTTACCTTTTTTCTAAAATTTTGACTTTTATTCATTTCAAGCTCATCGGGCACATCGGCTATGAAAGTAATGAGAAATCGAAATGTGTTTGAGCTGTTGGATGAGCATAATCTGCCATTGATTAATTAAAAACTCGAATGGTTGGAAAATAAACTCCTCTCGGATTATGGTGACACAAACACATACATGACATAAATTCTCATATTTAAAAACTAAAATAAAACAACAGTAGTCAAAAGTGCGTAATATTAAAGAAAAGTTTTTGAAAAACAACGATTCTTAGTTAGATGAGACATTTAAAATTGCCAAGGTTGGCCTTGCAAATCGTTTAGTGAATCGAGCGATAGATATAATAGGAGGAATAAGGAAGAAGTTCGCTCTGTCGTGGAAGAAGAAGCAATAATCCATGCTGCCCAAGTGATTTTACAAAAAAGTGTAAAAAGATATGTGTCACAAGTTATTACAAATTCTGCAAGTGAATATAAAATAGGTTTTCCGAAACCAAAGAAGATGCTGCTTCCCTGACTACTAAGCGAGTTTTTTTCAATATCTGCAGAAGCAGATTGGACAAAACTTTAATATCAAATAATAAGGGCTACGAATAAACGTTTGTACCTGTGCTTCGATCTATATTTAAAAGCAAAACAGGAATGGAAATGAAACAGAAATAATCATTTTCGGCCTTATCACCAGAATTATGCCAGGAAATTTTCTAAAGAATGCAATGTGGATATATGTATATAGTACATTTGTTCTTATCCTCTAATGAGTAGTATTTTTATACTACTCTTTAGGGGATTAGGTCCAAAAAACTACCAATGAAGTATTTTTTCCCGAAACTTTTAATCGTTTGCTGGAAGAAATTTTTATTAGAAATAATCTGTACCCTCTGTATATATTTTCTATTAAGCTCGTATTTTATAAATATTTTTTACACCATAATTTATTCAAAAAATCGTTTAAAACCTCCTCAGAAAAATTAAATAAATTAAAAATATATTTTTTTATATATATATATTTCTTTTTAATGACAAAAACTATGTATTTTTATTTAAAATTCACTTCCGAACCTTATTAGACCGTCAAATAATTTTGGCCGCCTAAATCTGTAAAAACGACCTATGTGCGATGGCGCAAAACATTACCCCCCCCATCTTTTGGCGGACTTGTAATATTGTATAAGATTGAACCATTCAGTTTTGATTTAAATGATAGTGTGGAAGATAAAGAAAGGAAAAACCTACTAAAAATATTTTCTATCTTAGTAGATATAATAGTATCTTAATAGTTTGTGAGTGAGTGAGTTATGGTCGCAATCCGTAAACAATTTTAAATACCCACGCTGAATCACGAAATAAGGGTACCTTTTTCAGGAAGTGGCCTTTTCAAAGGTCATTTAGGTACTATGTCCATTTTTAGACAATTACTATCGATTGTAATAAATCAATCTGACAATTAAATTATTTATTAATCAAGAAGCGGCCTTTTAAAAGGTCATTTACTATAATATCTTTTCTTAGGTAATTACTAAGTTTAGGTTTATAACCAACGATTTACTAAGTTTATGTATGTATACATATAACCAACGATTGTATTGATTCCCTTCTGGAAGTTAAATTATTTATAAAAAAATAATTTCTCTAAAATCCTCAGTATCGGCCATTCCATGTTTATTTTCGGACTGTTTTACCTACTCTATTATTTATTACTAAGAAAAGAAAGAACTCTCAAGAGATCGAAAGCAAGATGGAAAACTCACGATTCAATTTTATTTCAATTTAAATACTTATTACAAGCAAAGCTTTTTCTAAAATTGCGTATTACTAAAATAAATACCGTATGGCGTCAGTACTTACCACAGCCTCCCCTATTCCGATCAAATATTTTTTTACTAATCGATCACACAACACAAGTAAGTAATCGAAAATGTCCCACAAAAAGCACTTATCAACTGGCCACAACTTTTTATAAAACGCAGAGGCAAATATCCATAGAGTTTCACAAATATTCGTATAGAAACTCCTTTCGGCTTCGGCACAGTTTCCACGAGCACCCCTGAAGAGCGTCAAAGGAAATGTGGAGGGAAAATCGATTTACGCGGGAAAGAGAAACTACCAGTTACCTACATTGTGGCAGAGAGTGATGCCGATATGCTGTTATTAGAGGGAGAGAAAGAGATAGTAGATTTTAGTGCGAGGGTAAGGGGAGATGTTTTGTTTGTGGGGGTGTGATGAACCCTCGAAAATAGGGTTGTTTTATGAAGTGGTACTATCGGTTTTGTTTTTTCGGTATGATGGAATATACCAGAAATCTTAATATATGTACATACCGTTATTGTTATAGGTACAGTGCTCTGTTAAAACATTTATCTAGGTACGATATATTTATCTACTTTGTATAAATTACCTATTGCCTGTCTGAAGTGAGGAATTAATTATTAGTTTTATTAATTTGTGAAGCATTAAAAATGAAAGTTATAAGTTTTTATTGAAAGCTTTATTTTATAAATTCAAACGTACCTAATTTAACACATGTAAAATAAATCTATATAATATACTGATTAGCAATTAGTCAGGGACGAACAAATTGTTCTTTACGCCAATTCACAGTATGGACCTTGTGAAACGTTGTTTAGTTTTATAAGTATATGTAGCGCCTGCCATTTGCTAGTTTTCATCAAATAAAGTCATCCAGTCCTATAGTATCTTTTTGTCTATCGAGTGTAATGTCGCTTCGAGATGTCTACAAATAGTACCACCATGAAGAGCGTTGTTTTGGCCGCAGCCTCTGCGCTGGGATCAGTAGAGCAGTAGGCATTTTACAAGGGGAAAATGCTGAGGGTTACACTTTTAATAGGTAACAGGAACTAGCCCTATTTCTGTGTTGAAATTACTTGAAGAAATACCCTGCTATTTAAAACCGAATTTTACACCGAATTTCAAACCGAACATTAGTTTTACGAATGTAGAAGTTTTTGTTTTTGTGTGAATTTGGTGATTTGATTTGATATACAATAGAAACTCATTAGTTGTACCAGTATATTTTTACCAAAATGCGTGTTCTTACATAAAGAGTGAGTTTAATAAAAACTCTTTACATAATCAAATAGGTAGATATTTAAATTAGCTACAGATTAGAGACTGTACAGAAAACAACGCTGACTTATTTTTTTATTATTTAAATCAGGTAGCAAAGACCCATAGGGGTTGGTTGCCGGGACTTGTACCGAGCACACGTCTGCTGGGTTATTTTTTTTAATTATTTCCGTTTTAGAGTAGTCTCAACGTTATTTTTGTGGTGGGGAAATAGCTGTGATTCCGATTCAGTGATAAGCGGTCATAAGAAGAGGATTTACTCGGGAGACAGCTCCGTTTTCCGAGTTCCAACAACAAACCACCACGAGGAGCGTCTAGTGCCCATCACCCTTAGGGCCGCGTCTTTCACTTGACATTAGCATTTCACCATTTTTTTATTGAAGATTCTCCCATTTTTCACTAGACATTG
Source organism: Coleophora deauratella (assembly GCA_958295455.1). Lineage (NCBI taxonomy): Eukaryota > Metazoa > Arthropoda > Insecta > Lepidoptera > Coleophoridae > Coleophora > Coleophora deauratella. Next base: position 7,301,096 of record OY282417.1, read on the forward strand.
GCAAAATCACTCCTTTAATGAGATGTGGAATGCCAAATAGAAAAATAGAATATAATAGAAAGACCCATAGTATAAATACAAACTAATACAATTTTTATGGAATAGATTTATTTATTTATTTATTGAAGCCTGTATAATAATTTTACATAGCTTTATTCTAATTTTTTTATTATTATTATATTTCATCCCACTGCTGGGCAAAGTTCTCCCCCTTCTTTTTCCCTGTTTCTTTACATCTAGCATCTCTGGGCCATGTTATACCAGCATATGCAACTATTTCGACCCTCCATCTTGTTGTAGGTCTTCCTCTTCCTCTTTTTGTATATCTTGGACACCACATTGCAGTAAGATTACTCCATCGGTTGTCTTCGTTCCTTGAGATATGTCCCGCCCAGTTCCATTTTCCAACTTTTGCTATTTTTATTACATCCTTTATTTTTATTTTCTCTCGTAAGACCTTCTTTGAAACTTTGTCAATTAGTCTGACTTTTAAACACTATGTTTCTCTGTGTGACTTTTAATCTTTTTGTATTTTTCTTCTTTAGTGCCCAAGTTTGGCATCCATATGTTAAGACTGGGAGTATGCAATGCAACTGTTGAATGTTTTAGATTTTAGGTTTGTTGGTATATCTTTGTTCTTCATTATGTAAAAATTAAAAAAAATTAAAATAAAAATTGTTTATTTCGGATAACTATTTAAATGATCCATAGCAGGGTTAGTAAGACTTAAGATAGGTTAGTAACAGGACATTTACAGATATAATAATAGCTATAATTGTGCCGAGCACTTAGTACGATCACCAAGACGACAATGCTTCAGTGATCACCCTTCGCACAAGGCACTTCCACAGCGGTGATGTGTACCGATTTGCTCGATGTCTCTAGGATGATGTTGCGACTATCCCGTATTCTGCGGATCAGGGATGTACTCTTTTTGCGAATGACTGCTGCAAAGCCGTCGGTCTGGTACTCAGCAAACAAAACATCCCCGATGCACTACAGAAGCGGGGCAGCCCCATCATCATCCTAAAGATATTATTATACTGTACGCGCAGGGTGTCCAGTGATTTTTTGGTATAATTGACCCACAGATTTCCCGTGTACAAACTCTGACAATATGCTTTGAAAAGCGTAACTTTCACTTCTTCAGTACATCGAGAAAATCTCTAATCGCTAGAGCCCTACGCTCCCTTTCAATGTCGGCATCGTCCCTAAGGTCGTCGGCAATGATATTATGTGTTTTGAGGCCCAAAATAAAATAGATACCTAAGGTACTATAAATAGAATACAATTACAAAGGTAAACTTAAAACTATTGAGCACGTAGTGGTTCTATTTAGGTGGCAGAGGTTGGCAAACTCCCACGGAATTTCCGAAACATCACACCCTTCGGCCAGCAGTCCTCCTGGGTGAAAGACTCAAGCTGCTTTGTCGGGACTCGCACCACAAATGATTTAAAGTTCACATTGTCGCGCGAATCCAGTGGCGTCACCCTCACATATTATACTTAGTCGCATGCATTTTGGGTTTAGGTTTAGTATACTAAGTGTTGGGGGTTGCCGGAGGAGGCCGGCCGGCCGGAAATCTGTGTCGCTCGCAAGCAAAGTCCGAGTCGCATTTAACCTCCTCGGTCCTCGTTTCCCCTACATTTTACGTGGGGCTTTCCCTGGCGATCTTTTAAGCAAAAAATATTGCAATGCATTGGAACTAAATAAAAAAAAAATTAACAAACAAAATATATATTTTATTTTATTAAATATATAGGTATTTTATTTAATATATATTTTACCTTTATTATAAAAACCCCTAAGTACGTCGAAGTATTTTTTTTTCAGTGTTACAAACTAAATTATGCTTCAGGACTGAGGACGTTAAGTAACTATGAATAGCTACAATATACAGAATGATAAAAACATGCCTGGCAATATTTTAACTGTGGCTTCTACTCTTCAAACTGAACAACTTTCCTCAAGAAACTCAAAAATTTTTGGACTCTTCATACAAATCCGTCGGCTGGTTGATGAACTTTGTATGGGAAATCCACATATTTTTTGCTTCTTGACCATGACTTTCTTAGAGAAAATTGTCCAGCTTGAAGAAGCCACAGTTAAAATATTGCCAGACATTTTATAATCACCCGCTATATTTATTTTATTAACTTTACACACAAAATACAATGTAGGTAATGGAAAGTTTCTTGGTTTTTTTTTTTTATATGTAGGGAAATAATTAACTCTAAAATATCCATAAAAGAAGGTCGGTATTAAACACCACCCGATAGTGTTTTGGCAGGTGGTGAAAAGCCGGAACTAACGCCGCCATCTTGAAAAATGACACTATTTGCATGAAATAAATATCAGATTTGCGACAAAAGCGCCCTCCTGTCAATGTCATCCATCTGCCAAAAGATTGTAGTCGGACTGTAAGCTTAACTGTGAATATGGGCTATGAATCCGAAAGAGTTACGAAGTGTGAAGATGTTACCTATACGAATGAAAGAAATTAAAGTCAGATATGCCTTAATGTAAAAAACGTTGCTTGTGTTAACGTTTCCGCAAAGCACTAGGCTGTGCAATCGATGAACGTGGTGACATCACTATAAACGTCAAGCGACTTCGGCGTACGCGGCGAAAGGAGCCAGTTGTTGATCAATTATTATGTGATTTTCTTGTGATTTAACTGAGTTTATATGAGATTGTATTATGTGAAGATAATTAATAAACATTTGAGCTTTTTCTACCGAATTTTAAACTTGTTGAATTTTTTTAAAATCCTTCATAATCTCACCTGCACGGTTAGCATGAGGCGTAGACAAAGCTGTTTGTCGCGCCAAACGCGAGAAAACAGCTCAGCTGTCTCTTTCATTAGCTTAGCGTTAGAACGGAACAAATGCTTTTAAAACTCGCGTCGCGCGCGAGATACGTCGCCATGCTACCGGCGGTGCGGTGCTGGTAATACGATTATGCCGAAGATAGAAACGGGCTTAACAAGATTCCCCAACGCAATGGGGAATCTCCATGCCAGATCACATCAATGCTACAATATTAAAATTTATGTTTGGCGGCAAGACTTAGATAAGATAGTGGTAGCTAGCCAGGCAAGGCGCGCTAAGAAAGATGACTATCACTAATCAAACCGAAATCAAGTTTAAATCGATTTCTATCATTCGATTACGTAATCGATAAGCAAATGTTTTTGAACGTTCGTTGTCACTGTCACTGTCACTTTGGCAACTGTCAATTTGTTTTCGTTTGGTTTGGTGTTTGCGGCTCACGTCTTTTTTTGCGTGTGTTCCCAATTATTGTGTATTTTCAGCTGAGTTGTTGTATTTAAGATGACTGTAAGTACTATTCCTAATCAAATTCAGTCAATTTTCTCTCCCATGTACACAAAAACTAGGTTTTAACTGAAACCATTGCGTCATAACCTAACTTTTCTATAACGTCTTTTTCTAAAAAACATCCCTTCAATCCCGCCTAAAAAGAGATTCTAACAGCTGAAAATGCCTTTTCCAGTCGCTAGCAGCAGCCCAGGTGCAGGAGGTGCGTTCTATTACGCGTATAGAGCGTATTGGTGCACATTCCCACATTCGAGGGTTAGGTCTAGATGATTCCCTGGAGCCTAGAGCAGTGTCCCAGGGCATGGTGGGGCAGAAGAACGCGAGAAAAGCCGCTGGAGTTATCCTGCAAATGATCCGTGAAGGTTGGTATTGAGTAAACAATATTGTTGCCATGGTTACGTGCATCATTTTTAAACGAAAGATGGTACTGTACTGTATCTTTGTCCTCAAAGTGAACTTGAATGGGGGTTGGTTGCCGGGACTCGTACCGAGCACATGTCTGCTGAGTTAATTTTTTAATTTATTATTATTATTATTAGTTGATACACTAGCAGCTCTGTGAGCTGATGTGTGTATATCACGGCACTTGTGTTTATTTGTTTTTTAAATGTTTATCAAGTCTGTTTTTAAAACTGTTCACTGTTGGAGCACTAATAACTGTTTCTGGGAGAGAGTTCCACAATTTCATTACTCGAAATGGCAAGAAGTGAGTTCTGGGGTTGCTAGCACATGGAGGTTTTGTTAATTTCAAGGAGTGTCCTCTCAGTCTCTTATTTTGGTTCATCATGTACAGATCCTTTATGTTTCTCACGTTGTAGTGGCCATTGAGTATCTTGAACGTTTCTATGAGATCGCCCCTTTTCCGTCTCTGTTCCAGTGTGGTCAGGTTGAGTTCTTGGAGGCGTTTTTCGTACGGTGCATTTTTGAGAGATGCTACCATTTTTGTAGCTCTCCTCTGAACTTTCTCCAATATTTCTATATCTTTTTTAAAATAGGGACACCATATTTGAAAAGCGTATTCCAGCAGTGGAGGAATATATGTTTTATAAATTGTGATAAAGAGTTCCTTGGTGATTATTTCTGTTTTACAGTAGTCTCAATGTTATTTTTGTGATGGCAAAATACCTAGCTGTGATTCCGATTCACTGATAAGTGGTCATAAGAAGAGGATTAACTCGGGAGACAGCTCCGTTTTCCGAGTTCCAACAACAAACCACCATGTGGAGCGTCTTTAAGTGCCCATCACCCTTAGAGCCGCGTCTTTCACTTGACATTGGCATTTTGCCATTTTTTTTTTAAATTCTCTCATTTTTCACTTGACATTGGCAAAATCACGCTCGTTATGAGATGTGGAATGCCAAATAGAAAAATAGAATAGAATAGAACTTGAATGGACTATCATCATATAACATCAACACAGGTATAGGCACATCAGCTATAATCTGCTCGCCTATTACTAAATAATAAATTTGGTATAAATAATAATAATCATCATTTCAGTATCCAGTCGCTATACTGTGCAAAAGTATTCATTTTTCTATAGCAAAAGATGCACATTTCATGAGGTCATCCAATTTTTTAGATCAAATATGCACAACAAAGGTATTTGACGAATGGATACTACTCGTTCACTGATACAATGTTCAAGTTCAAACAAAGGAAATAATTATATAATTTTTCTCTATTTATCAACAGGCAAGATTGCCGGTCGAGCCGTGTTACTAGCGGGGCAGCCGGGGACGGGGAAGACAGCTATAGCGATGGGCCTTGCCCAGGCTTTGGGCCCCGATACACCTTTCACCAGCATGGCAGGTCAGGATTACTGTCTCACTACTTACTTTGTTGATGGCAAACGAGCCAGAGGTAGAGCTAAGAGCTCCTTCCCGATGGATAGATGAGGTGAAGATACCTGTAGGAGGAAACATTTAGAGGGCAGTCCATAGTGCCTACAACTGCAGTCGGTGGAAAGTCTTTATTTGTGGTTGCGATCCTCAGAGTTGAGGAACCGAGCAGGAAGAACACTTATTTTGCTAGCTCAGTGAGCCAATGAGAATCGCTGGCTTTGACACCAATTTAATAACATTAAAGGACTAAGATATAGGGACGAGAAAAGAAAACAAGGTAGGCCATGTAGAAGATTGGTAGATGATATTAAAGTGGAAGCAGGCGGAATCTGGATTAGAACAGCCAGCGGCTTCCTACAACCTTCACTAGGTTATCGGTCCACTGTGTCTTCCAGTGTGCGGTTAGAACTCAAGAACCTTAATGCCCCAACGGCCATCTGTTCTAAGAGCTATGTGCCCTGCCACTTATTAGTCGGTTAAATTAAGTTCTACGTCTAACTATCAAATAAATATTAGATAACTTTTTCAATTGTTCTAGGATCTGAAATTTATTCTCTGGAGATGAGCAAAACTGAAGCCCTTACGCAGGCTATAAGAAAATCTATCGGCATCAGAATCAAGTAAGTATCTGTTCACTTTATGATTATTCTAGGTTGTAGGTTACACATTCTTTTAAATCATTTTTTTTTACCTAGAACAAAGTTCCTAACACATGTAACTTTTACTTAATTTATTATTTTACCGTAATTTTTAACATGTGTGTTGAATTGTGGCAACACCACCATTTACATCACAACCATAAGCAATCTCCTTCCTCCCATAGAGAAGAGTCAGAGATAATAGAGGGGGAAGTCGTAGAGGTGGTGGTGGAAAGGGCGGCGGGCGGCGGCGGGGCGCGTGTCGGCCGCCTCACTCTGAAGACCACGGATATGGAGACAAACTATGACATGGGGGCTAAGATGATAGACTCGCTTATGAAGGAAAAGGTATGTTATGATTGCATAAAGTCAAACTAAAACACAAAATGTTAACGGAACACAGCGCGCTGCTTGTGTGATTTTATTTTTTTGGGATTATCATGTTAGTTACAGATAGGAAAAGTGCCAAAAGTGGCCGTTTTTAACCGACTTCAAAAAAAAGGAGGTGGTTCTCAATTCGTCGGAATCTTTTTTTTTTATGTATGTTCACCGATTACTCGAAGACGCCTGAACCGATTTGGAAAATTCTTTTTTTGTTTTAAAGGGTATTGTTTCGTATTTTGAACGTATTTATTTAAATTAGTCGTTTTACAATAGATAATATTATATTATGTGCTGCGATGTAGCTGTGATCTAACGGCCATCCGCCATCGACGGTAACGGTGTGAGGTACGGGGGGGGGGGGGGAGCTCCATCTACGGCTGCGTTCCGTTCTTAACATGCCCCCCGGCGTTGGAAGGCTGGCCTTTCAACTCTTCAGCTGGATTCTCCAATGGCAATGGGCATATCTTGTTGAAGGCGCGGCGAATCACTCCCTTTGTTGATTTGAGATCTGCAACTCTCGTGACACCATCTGAACCTGGATAGGTCTTGATCACTCGTCCCAAACTCCACTTCATAGGGGGAAGAGATTCGTCCTTTATCAAACACAGTGCTCCTTCTTCCAGAAGACCTTTAGAAGATCGCCATTTCAGACGTTGCTGCATTTCGCCGATGTATTCCTTGTGCCATCGTGCCCAAAACTGTTGACGCATTTGCTCCAACCTCTGAAATCTTAACAATCGGTTCTTGTTTGCTTCCAGCAACGTGGGTGTTGGCAAAGCAGTAAGAGGTCGTCCCACCAAAAAGTGTCCCGGTGTCAAAGGAGTCAGGTCATGTGGGTCAGTCGACATAGATGTAAGGGGCCGCGAATTGAGGATTGCCTCTATCTGTACCAAAATTGTGTACATGTCCTCGAAAACAAGATTAGCTTCACCTAGTACGCGACGTAGGTGCGATTTTACTGATTTGACACCTGCCTCAGCTAATCCTGCCATGTGTGGTGTATATGCCGGTATAAATTTAAAGTCTATGCTCTCTTGTGACATAGTATCAATTATTGATTCCGCATTATCTTTAAAGAATTTTGTGAGCTCATTACGAGCACCGACAAACTGAGTACCGTTATCTGATACAAGGGTGTTTGGTTTTGATCGCCTAGCTATGAATCGTCGCAAAGCAGAAAGAAAGGAATCCTTAGTAAGGTCACTCACCAACTCTAAGTGGATGGACTTTGTTGTGAAACAAACTAATAATGCGATATAAGCCTTTTCAGTTCTACTTCCGCGACCTCTTTTATTCAAAATTGTAACAGGCCCAGCATAGTCCATACCTGCTGTTTGAATGGGATACCCTGGCTGAAGACGCTGCTCCGGCAAATTGCCCATTATTGGATTTACTGGCTTCGCGTTTAATCGAAAACACCTCATACATTTGTGCACGATTTGTTTTGCCAAATTACGTCCACCTAGTGGCCATATTTGTTCCCGTATAGAGCTTAATAACAGTTGCGGACCTGCATGCATGAGGCGTTCATGTTCATATTGAAAGATCAATTTGGTAAGTGTATGTTTTGAGTCTAGTAGAATAGGGTGCTTTTTATCGAATGTAAAATTACCGTTTTTAATGCGACCGCCTACTCTTACTAGCCCTTTATCATCAACAAACGGACTCAAAGACATTAGCTTATTCTTGCACGGTAAACCTTGACCATTTACTAATCTATTTCTCTCATTAGCAAATGTCTCCATCTGTGATAGGTTTAACAATTTAGTGTATGCTTCTTGTCTTTCTGTATGTTTTATGTGTGTAATAGGACCCCTTTCCCTTTTAGATTTTACATCATTTTTGCATGAAATTTTACATTTATTTATAAAACGTAGAACATATGCCATAACATTATTTAATCTTTGCAATTTGGAAAATCTTTTAAATGGGAACAGTTCTCCCGTTTCTATTGCCGTTGTAATATTAACCATAACTTCCGGTAACTCATTTTCTACATGATCAAAACTTTTTTGAGGCCAACACTCATCGGAATTCATAAGGAAAGGGGGACCATTCCACCATAGTTTTAATTTGTCTGTTTGTGTAACTGTAACACCTCTACTTAGAATGTCTGCTGGATTACTCGCTGTTGGTACGTGACGCCATGACATGTCTTTTGTTATTTCTTGGATTTCAGCAACCCTGTTCCTAACGTATTGTTTCAACTTGTTTGGTGGTGTCTTTAGCCATCCGAGGACAACTGAAGAATCTGTCCACAGGAAAACCTTTGCAATTGTTAACCTTGTTGTGTTAAGAATCTTAGAAATTAGTTTTGCAGCTGCTGTGGCTCCACATAATTCTAACCGGGGTATGGTGCTTGCCTTTAAAGGTGCCACTCTACTCTTTGCACACAGTAAATGAACCTCTACTTGCCCAGTCGAATCTTCCGACCTAACGTAAACATATGCGCCGTATGCATCTTTGGACGCATCGCAAAAGGCGTGCAGTTGTATGCTCACTGGATCTTCACATACAACACGTCTAGGAATGCGGAGTTCATTAAGGAAAGCCAGACTCATTGCAAATTTTGTCCACAAATTTAGTATCTCACGGGGTAAAGGGTCATCCCACTGCAGTTTATGAAGCCAAAGTTTTTGCAATATAATCTTGCCTGCGATTAGAAAAATGCTTAATAGACCCAAAGGGTCAAAGACTTGTGATATCGTTGACAAGATAACTCTCTTCGTTACTTTGACTTCCGTATTCTCCTTTATAACAAAACGCAGTTGATCTTCATCAGGTGACCACTTTAGTCCGAGTGCACTTGATTGATTCTGTTCGTTTAAATCCACCAAATCGGGAACTTTCGGGGATTGCAAATCGTTACAAATAGGCAGATTAGATCTAAACTTTCTTAGATTAAAACATCCTGAAGCTAACACTCGGGTTACCTTGGATTTAATCTGCATGAGACCTTCAGCAGTGGCGTGACCGGTGATCAAATCGTCGACATAGAAGTCGTCACTTATTATCTTGCGGATTTCGTCATCCTGACATTCATCGGCTAATTGTTTGAGGCAACGAATCGCCAAAAACGGCGCTGATGCTGTGCCGTACGTCACCGTATTTAATGTAAAGGTCTCTAGTGGTTTAGCTGGATCGTCACGCCATATAATTTGCAGAAGATGACGTTGATTTTCATGTATCATTACTTGGCGATACATTTTCTCTATATCTCCAGCCATCACGTACCGGTGCTGCCTAAATCTTAGCAGTATTGAAAGCAAGTCACTCTGTATCGTCGGCCCTACCAATTGAATGTCATTCAACGATAGTCCGGAAGTAGATGGTGCACTTGCATTGAACACAGCGCGCAACTTGGTGGTCGCACTCTGTTCACGCAGCACGCCGTGATGTGGCATGAAGTATGAGTTCTGTGGAGGATTATCGATGTTACTTTTTGTCATGTGACCTAAACTAGCATATTCCTCCATAAATTGAATATACATGGATTTCAGAGTCTCTTGTTTCTGAAATCTTCGCTCTAGTGCCAGGAAACATTGTTTGGCCCTATGGAATGATTCGCCCAGCGCAGTTTCTGGCATCCTCAAAGGAATTGCGACTGAGAATCGTCCATCTTGCATACGGGTCATATTCTTGGTGAAGTGTTCTTCACACAATGTCTCCTCAACTGATAGTGCTGGCTTGCTAGATTCTGGTAACTCCTCGATAGCCCAGAACTTTGCCAGCTGATCTTGTATTTGATCGAACTGAGTTAAATTGCATGCTACTTGAGAATTACGAGGATTTCCAGTGGGCCCAGAAACTATGTACCCGAGCTTTGTCTCTTGTAATACTGGATAATTCTTGTTCACTCGTATCTGATTTGTACCAAGCAGGTCCCAGAAAATGTCTGCGCCGAGGAGCAAGTCTAGACTCGACGGACTGTAGAAGTCTGGGTCTGCTAATGGTATATTTTGTGGAATTTGCAACGTTCTTGCGTCAACCGATTTTGTTGACGTTGTTATGTACGGCAAAACTAAAAATACTACGTTTGCTTGATAGTCATTGAGCCTGGACTGTATAACTAGATTACATTTCTTGTTGATAGGTGAAATCGCATTATTGATGCCTGCGACTGTAAAATTAGTAGGCTGTGAATTCAGAGACAATTTAGTTACTAGTGACTCAGTCATGAAGGAGGCTTGACTTCCGGAGTCTAGAACTGCTCTCACTTCATGCCAATTATTGCGAGTATCTCTGATCTTCACAATCGCAGTCGCGAGCAATACTTGACCGCAATGATGACTCACTGACAAAGCGGTAGTGGGTGACGGCGCGGACCCGTCGTCATCCCGGTGCAGAAGTGTGTTGTGCTTGCGCTTGCAGGTCTTGCAAGGACCCAGACGGCACGCACGCTTATTATGACCTGTCCTAAAACAATTTGCGCATATCTTTGCTTGATAAACGAAACTTACTCGATCGTTAACATTCATTTGACTGAACCTTTCGCATTGATATAATGAATGTTCTTCATTACATAATGGACAACGCAATGGTTTATATTGAACAGGGTGCGCAGCGGCAGCCAAAGCCTTAATACCTTTGTTTGTCTTGTATGATTGTTGTGTGTGTTGTATTGTACCTGAACTTTGTTGCTTGTTTGTAGTCAGCTCGATGGTTTCTAATAAGTCAGCCCTATTTTTTAGAAACTTTGTAAATATATCTAGAGTTAATTGTTTGTGCCTAATTTTTTGTTCTTCCCATTCACGAAGCGTGCGAGTGTCCAATTTGGAGGAAATTATGTAAATCAATAGTGTGTCCCAGGAGTGTGTAGGTTCACCTAAAATATCAAGGGCACGAATGTTCTTTAGATATGAATCTAACAGTTTACGCATAGAATCAGCTGATTCTTTTCTTAAGGGTTCCTCATTGAAAATAGCTTTAACATGATTTTGTATTAAAAGCCTTGTATTATCATACCTATCGCATAATGAATTCCACGCCACGTCGTAGTTAGATGAAGAAAACTCCAACGCACGAATCACTTGGGCAGCGCCACCTTCCAGGGAGGCCCTTAAGTAGTGGAACTTCTGTATACTGCTTATAGACTTATTGTCGTGTATAAGTGAAACAAAGGTGTCGCGGAATTCCAACCAGTTGTTATATTCGCCAGAAAACCTAGGTATTTGAATAGTAGGCAACTTTACACCCTTAAATGCAGAGGCAGAACCCGCTTGCTTCACAGTGCCCTCCTCTTCGTCCTCGCTGCAAGATGAGGAAGACTCAACTATTGTATTATGTTTTGAAGAGCTAGATTTGATAGGCGTAGGAGATTTTTTCTTATTTATGCTTAATAATTCTTGTGCCCTAGCCATGTTACTGTAGTACTGAGATTCAAAGTCGGACCTTTGCAGTTCCTGAACTGCAAGATCCTCAGCATCACATATTTGTTCAATACTTGACTGTATTTCCTCGAATTCAATAAAGTTTTCCTCCATTTTAGTAATACGCATCTTAATTTCCAAAATTTGAACCTCAGTGCAACGCATCACATTTGTAAAAACTGTAATATATTTCTCAAAGTTAGTGAGACGACACTTACAAGTTCCTCGCTTCCTATTTAAATCTTGTAAATCAGACATCTTGTATTTGTTTATTTTATCACAATATTAACCTAACCAAACGTATCCTTTTGTAAATATCTTGTAAATATGTATATGTACTTGAAACTCTTAATATAAAACGCAAAGTATTAAATTTTGTTTATTTCTGTGTAGTTGTTCTTAATATATTTTATTTATATTATATTATTTTATTTATATATTTTACTGATATACTAATCTTACTAAAATATTACCCAATGTAGTTCTATTGTAATATATAATTTCAATCTGTTTTCAACAAAACAGTGAAATTACTTTTATTTTAATGTAATAAATCAAAAATTATATTTTATTACTTATAACACAAAACAAACAATTTGTAAATTAATAATATTATTAATCTAGTTTAGATTCGCACCAGTCGAACCAAACCAAACTTACCCAATATAATTATAATGCATTCATTTACGATAATTGATTTTCATACCTATAATAATTTCAATATGTATGTTTAATTTTGTGACGGAATCAATAACTAATCTTAGTTTTCGCTGTGAAAAGAACTTGATCGAAATACTTACGATTGAAGTAAACAACTTTTTTACTACCGACCGGCAGCGTTAACACGTACCAGGTTTAGCTGAGCTCCGTTAACATATAAATGCCGTAACGTGAGGGATCAAGTTACACTGGAAAATGTACACGTCAATTTAATTAAACATGTGTTCAAGTAAATGGTTAAAAATCTTTGTTAATACTGTAAATTAACGAATAATTATTAATTAATGACACAAAATATTGATTGAACTACACAGATTTATATTTTTAGGCACGTTTGCTTGTTATTTTAATGGGAAAAACTTGACGAAAAGGACTTGACACATAGGACTAACTTACGATGGGACTAACTCAGACCACTAGCCTTGTTTTCTAGTAAACACCACTCTTATTCCTTGCTCTCAATTTGTTGTTTCTTGTAAATGGCACAAATATCTTGATGGCACAATACATCCTTAGACATCTTGGTTTGCACAAAGTGAATAGTAGGTTTCTTCTTGGTTAGTTCTGCACATCCATAGGAATGCTATCCTGGTCGAAGGTACCACAATGTTTCGTATTTTGAACGTATTTATTTAAATTAGTCGTTTTACAATAGATAATATTATATTATGTGCTGCGATGTAGCTGTGATCTAACGGCCATCCGCCATCGACGGTAACGGTGTGAGGTACGGGGGGGGGGGGGGGGAGCTCCATCTACGGCTGCGTTCCGTTCTTAACAGGTATACTTCACAGGTGGTCCCATATAAATTTTATCGAAATCGATTCAGCGGTTTTTGAGAAAATCAACAAAAACATAGCAAAACTGGAGTTGTTGCTATTGAAGTCGGTTGTTTTTAACGTAGTCAGCGTGGTCAATTATTAGCACTTTTGCTATCTGTAACTTACACGATTATCCTAGAAAAATCTAATACTTCCTAAAAATTGCTCAGGGATACATTAATATTTCTGTCGACCACTTTTTTAAAACTCTGTCTGTGAAAACAGCAATTAAGAAAACACTGGTGGCGGCGCTATTTTGCTCAGTATAGCCCCTTAATCAGCTATAGACTTCCACGAGACAGGCCTGGCCTAGTGTGGAGTCAACATTAAAACTGTGCGCTGTAATGATATATTTGTGAAATAAAAATTATTATTATTACATTCGTTGCAGGTCCAAGCTGGTGACGTGATAACCATAGACAAGGCTACGGGGAAGATCAACAAACTCGGGCGCAGTTTCGCTCGCGCCAGAGACTATGATGCCACAGGTATGTATATACTGTTTATTGATTGACTCGGTAGCTCAGTGGTTAGTGCTCCTGACTGCTGATCCGAAAGATATATTATTATGGCATTTATTTCTGTTATGAGCAGATTTTTGGCTGTGTTTGGGTGTATTATATATATTTTAACCGTAATCGATATAGGGCGTTTGAAATTTTAAAGGGTTACTCAGAATTAAGTATAGAATACAGGAAAAATATTTAAAAAATCTGATCTACAATTTTTTTTTCAGTTTCCCATACTGAATCTGAATAGTGAATCAAGAATTTGTATGGGAAACTGAAATTTCAAAATAATTCTATATTTGATTCTTAGTAATCCCTTAAAAATTTAAACGCACTTTTTTAACACCCTGTATACAGGGTGTAAGGGACAGGTTTCCGAAAACTTTAAGAGCTTGTTCAGTAGACGAAACTGAACAACTTTCCACAAGATTTTTTTTCAGAAAATGAAAAAAAAAATCGGCTTCTCCATACAAACTGTCCAATCCAGTTTATAATTATGTATGGAGAAGCCGATTATTTTCTTCGTTCCTGAAAAAAAATCTTGTGGAATGTTGTTCAGTTTCGTCTACTGAGCAAGCCCTTAAAGTTTTCGGAAACCTGTCCCTTACACCCTGTATATCACTCTCTGTTTCCCGTAATACGAGGAATCCTAGACGTAACCATCCAAATTTTATAGTTATAGCACTGACTTCAACTTCAGTTTTTAATCAAATTTGTATGGGTAATGTTTGTATGTGGGACTGTGGGACCAATTAGAGATGTATTTCTAGTGTTATGTCTTGGCAGGTCAGCAAGCTCGCTTCGTGCAATGTCCCGAAGGCGAGCTGCAGAAACGCAAGGAAGTTGTCCACACGGTGACGTTACACGAGGTGGACGTCATCAACTCCCGCACTCACGGCTTCCTAGCTTTGTTCTCTGGTGAGTCAGCGTGTCATCGTCATCAGTTCAGGTCCGCCAATCATCAATGTTAACAGCAGTGATGTGTTCCGGCGAAGATAAGGTAGTTCCCCATTGCGTTGGGGAATCTTGGTAAGCCCGCTTCCATCATCGGCATCATCATCGCTTACCATCAGGTGAGATGATGCCAAGAGCTTGCCAATTGAGGGTAAAAAAAAATTGTTTGGTGAAGATCGATTCAGCGGTTTTCGAGTAATTCGACTTTTACTGTCGAGGGTGATTGCTAAAATTTGTTGTCATTGCTTTCCCTGACAGGCGACACCGGTGAAATAAAGTCTGAAGTGCGGGAACAGATCAACGGTAAAGTCGCCGAGTGGCGGGAAGAGGGGAAGGCTGAGATGATACCGGGGGTTCTGTTTATCGACGAGGTATTTGGTTTTTCTATTATTATACTAAAAATTATTGATAAATTTACAAATATTCGACACCCCTACAGAATAAAGGAGTAATGTGGGTTTTAGTTCTTATTTTCTTATTTATTGAATTTATAATAATGCTATTCTAATGACTTGAAGCTATTTATTTATACACTTTTGTACATATCACATTTTGGTCAGCACCAAATAAAAGTCACATTTAGACCCGATTTTCAGTTTTATGGCTCTCCTGTAAAGTTAAAATTTTTCGATTACTCCTTTATTCTGTTGTGGTGTCACAAACTCTTTTCTTCGGATACATGTAGAATACAAGGTTTTCGTATATTGCTTAAAATATTATTATGGTATTTATAACTATTATTTTTACATTTATTTTACATACATCCAAATACACAACTCGTAAAACTGTTTTCTATTCCACAGGCACATATGCTAGACATTGAATGCTTCTCGTTCCTCAACCGCGCTTTGGAGTCCGACACGGCTCCCGTGGTCATCATGGCTACCAACCGCGGCATCACCCGTATCAGGGGTACCAACTACCGCAGTCCTCATGGGATCCCACTGGACTTGCTCGATAGGATGATCATAGTTCCAACATCGCCATACAGCCACACAGAGTTGAGAGAGATTCTTAATATTAGGTGAGTGGTTTTGAGACGAAGTATTGTTAAATTATGTACTAATATAAGGTAAGATAAAGTACTAAATACTCAATGAAAATTTAAGGGATGATAAGTAAGTCACTGAATACTCACTAATGATGTGAGGTATGATAAGTAATGTACTTAACACTTACTTACCTTAAATTTTCATCCCTTAAATTATTTAAGGGATGAAAATTTAAGGTAAGTCACTGAATACTCACTGATGATGTAAGGTATGATAAGTAACGTACTAAACACTTACTGACACTTTAAGGGATGATAAGTAAGTCACTGAATACTCACTGATGATGTAAGGTATGATAAGTAACGTACTAAACACTTACTGACAATTTAAGGGATGATAAGTAAGTCACTGAATACTCACTGATGATGTAAGGTATGATAAGTAACGTACTAAACACTTACTGACAATTTAAGGGATGATAAGTAAGTCACTGAATACTCACTGATGATGTAAGGTATGATAAGTAACGTACTAAACACTTACTGGCACTTTAAGGGATGATAAGTAAGTCACTGAATACTCACTGGTGATGTAAGGTATGATAAGTAACGTACTAAACATTTACTGGCACTTTAAGGGATGATAAGAGAGTCACTGAATACTCACTGATGATGTAAGGTATGATAAGTAACGTACTAAACACTTACTGGCACTTTAAGGGATGATAAGTAAGTCACTGAATACTCACATGTAAGGTATGATAAGTAACGTACTAAACATTTACTGGCACTTTAAGGGATGATAAGTAAGTCACTGAATACTCACTGATGATGTAAGGTATGATAAGTAACGTACTAAACACTTACTGACAATTTAAGGTATAACTAAATACTCACTGATGTAAGGTATGATAAGTAATATAGTAAATACTCACTGATGAAGCTAGGTATGGTAAATAAGGTGATAAATAATGAGAATCATACTTTTTTCAAAATTTGAAATGTTATCCGGTTTTATAGCCAGTTCTCCATTGCGTTGGGGAATCTTGGTAAGCCCGCTTCCGTCTTCTGCATCATCATCACTTACCATCAGGTCAGAATCTAACCCGATGGTAAGTGATAGATAATGCCAACGGCTTAGCAATTTGTGGATGAAAAAAATTCTCAATCATTAGGTGGCAAAAACCCACAAATATTTATTTGAATATTTTTTTAAACCAATACAGGGCCACAGAAATACATTTTAATTGACCATTTCGAAAAGTGTTTGAGATCCAGTAACGGAAGGAATCTTGAATATTCATACAAAATACGAAGAGACTTTGCCCCCGACCCAATATTTAATATATAATTTGTCACGCCACCACGCAGGTGCGAGGAGGAAGACTGTCAGATGTCATCTGACGCGCTGACGGTGCTCACGCGGGTGGCCACGGAGACCTCGCTGCGCTACGCCATCCAGCTCATCACCACCGCCAGCCTGGTGGCCAAGCGGCGGAAGGCCACCGAGGTAGGGGCTAGCTATCTCACACTCGGGGTAGCTATCTCACACTCGGGGTAGCTATCTCACACTCGGGGTAGCTATCTCACACTCGGGGCTAGCTATCTCACACTCGGGGTAGCTATCTCACACTCGGGGTAGCTATCTCACACTCGGGGTAGCTATCTTACACTCGGGGCTAGCTATCTCACACTCGGGGTAGCTATCTCACACTCGGGGCTAGCTATCTCACACTCGGGGTAGCTATCTCACACTCGGGGTAGCTATCTCACACTCGGGGTAGCTATCTTACACTCGGGGCTAGCTATCTCACACTCGGGGCTAGCTATCTCACACTCGGGGCTAGCTATCTCACACTCGGGGCTAGCTATCTCACACTCGGGGTAGCTAGCTGTCTCACACTCGGGGTAGCTATCTCGCACTCGGGGCTAGCTATCTCACATTCGGGTAGCTATCTCACACTCGGGGCTAGCTATCTCACACTCGGGGCTAGCTATCTCACACTCGGGGCTAGCTATCTCACACTCGGGGCTAGCTATCTCACACTCGGGGTAGCTATCTCGCACTCGGGGTAGCTATCTCACACTCGGGGCTAGCTATCTCAAACTCGAGAAATCTCACGCTTGAGTATTTTGTCACTGTTTCAAGCTCGCGTGTTTTATCACTATCTCACACTTGATTATTTTGTCACTATCTCACACTTGAGTATTTTGTCACTATCTCAAGTTCGGGTGTTTTGTCACTGTCTCACGCTCGGGTATTGTGTCAGTATCTCACACTCAAACATTTTCTCATTAAGTTACACTGTATTTTCTCACTATCTCATAATCTGTACTATCTAACTATCTCACACTTGGATATTTTCTCACTATCTCACAGTCTGTATTATCTAACTGTCTCGCGCTCGGGTATTTCCTCACTATCTCACACTCGGGTATTTCCTCACTATCTCACACTCGGGTATTTCCTCCCCAGGTGAGCATGGAGGACGTCAAGAAGGTATACTCCCTTTTCTTAGACGAGCACCGCTCGGAGCAGTTCCTCAAGGAGTACCAGGACGAGTTCATGTTCAACGATGGTTCTGGAGGTATGTACATACATACAGACATGTAGACATTGTACTGTACATACATACATGCCTACATTCATACCTACATCCACACATACTTAATATATATCCGGGACAAATCACACACGGTTCTGGCCCCAAACCAGGCGCGGATCCAGGATTTCGTTCAGGGAGGGGGGGGGATTAGACCGTTAATATAAAAAGTCGAAGAAATTTTTTGAATAGTTAAGAAATGTCTCTATGGGGCAATTGCACCCATTTCCCTCCATATTGGAAAAATCTGATCTACATAAATACCCTGTAAATTATCATTTATGCCCTACGTGGTCGAATCAGAAATGAGGAGATACGTAGGAGAACTAAAGTAATCGATATAGCTCACACAATCGCTAAACTGAAGTGGCAGTGGGCGGGACACATCGACCAAAAGAAGTCCACTGCTTTTGGTCGATGTATGGATGGATGATAAAGTATTTTCCACGCCCGCCGTCCGGTCCTGCGCTGCCCGCATCGTTTTTTTTTTACTTTTCATGCAAAAGCTGTTAGGTTATTTTACACCAATTTTGATAAATTTTGTATTTACTCATGAAAACACTATTTACATCAAAAATGTTTATTCAAAGTAGGTTAGTAGTATCAGGTGCGGATCCAGGGGGGGGGGGAATGGGTACACTTGCCCCCCCCCTCCTGAAGCCTGACCGAAGTACTAGAACTTCTATAAAATGCAAATAAATAGAGGCATTAAGGATACTCAAAAATCCCCCCCCCCCCCCTGAACGAAATCCTGGATCCGCGCCTGAGCAGTATTAACTTTTGTAAGGTCATTTTTAATATTAATCATGTTTATTTACAGATGCGCCTACACTTATGGAAGTTTCTCAATAAAAAACTGATTTTCTAAATGAAATTCACAAGAAGCAGACTGCAGTTTGTGCGCGCGAGTATTGTCATTCCTGTTCGAGACGTGAAGAAATGCTTTAAAACAATAATTTAGTTTACGGAGAAGTGTCATTTTAAGTTTTTTTTTAAGTTTACAAATAAACTTGTAAAAATATCGACTTGGCTTTTCTATTTTGTGAATTAATCTTTTTTATATACCATACATAAAATAATTTTCTCTAAAAAATACAAAGTTAATTGCTATCGTTCTGCATAACAAAAACCTCAGCGAGGTTTATCTGATTTATTTATATTTCTCATTAATTAAACTGATTATCATTTCCACGGGAAACGTATCGATGGGTTTCGCTACAAAGGTCGTAACTCAAAAATGCATAGTTTTGGCAATATCCAAAAAACCAAAAAAATATTTTTTTCTAATGGTTCTTTTATTATTAAGACTTAAGTATTTTTTACATCGTTTTTTGGCTATTGCCAAAACTATGTATTTTACGACCTTTGTAGCGGAAACCATCGATTCACTCGAAGTAAAAATTCTTGACTTTGTTTTTCTATACCATAACCGCGTCATTTGCCGCTTGGCATCATCAGCCAAAAGACGTCCACTGCTGGACAAAGGCCTCTCCCAAGGGTTTCCACGACGGCCGTCTTATCTACAGCATGCTTTGAAAAGAACAATTTTTTCTTTCATTATAGAAGAAATGACTTACATAGTAGAAATTTTTAATCTATAGCTTGGCAACACTAGAATAAACTGTCACTGTCAGAAAATCAATCATTTGCGTTTCGTGAAGTCGTGCGAAGGTTTCCAGTGAATTTTTACAAAGAAATCAAAATGTTCGCCGTGAGGAACCTGATCAGAAGCAACGCTGGCATCGTCAAGAATGTTGCCCAGCAAAGGAGCATGAGTGCTATTGCCATTCCAGCCAGATCTAAGGTTTCCAAGGGGGTGCGTATCCAAACCTTTTTTTACACCAAAATTTATTCGTATCCTTGTAGTTTCTGCAGTAAATTTAATGTTATCCAGTGTATTTATAGTATATTATATACTATTAGTAAAACAGGCTTTGTTATTGCAATAGAAAAAGGTAAAATACACATTACGTAATTTTTCAAACTTTGCTACTTTTGAGGTTATGCTTGTGTTATCTTTTTAGGAATTCGGATTTTTGGCCTAATTTGACGTAAGTCTAGCATGATAAAGCTCCGGTTTGTATTTGTATGTATCCTTAGAAGTACCTATGTATAAAATCAATTCCTTTTGAATCATAATAAACTCGTTCGAAACCATTGGTGTGAGAAAAGCCTACTAGAATATATTGTAAAAATAGGTAATGTTTACAACTTTTGGACTAAAGTATAGCTGTGCTTAAGGAGACTTTTTTGTGTCATAAAGAGGTGCGAATGCAGTCCCTAAAGGACCATGCAAAAAAACATTATATGGGCACTGTCCCCACCCACCAACAGAAGTGGCATTAGTTTCAAAATTATTGTGACGCTCCATTAAAAGAATAATACCATTTTCAATCCAAAAATCAATGGGGTTTTTAAAAAATAATCAAAAGAACTATTTATTAATCTGATAACTCGAAGCAGCTTTTTCCTATGAGCGTTAGTAAAAGTGATTTAAATTTTGAACACCAGCTTCTATCACTAAATTGTAAAGTTTTCTAGCTGGTAAAGTTGAAAAGCTGAAATATTGCCCCCATAAGAAAGAAGGCAGCAAAAGAAACAAATAACAAATAACTATTTCTAGTTGGATAGTGTTCCTGTATGTTCTTTTTATATGTATATAGGGTGACCCTAAATTAGTTCTTGATACGAAAGGCTATGCATGTGCTCATGATAACGAACAACTTTCCCTAAAGAACCCATAGTCAAATCGCAAAAAAAATTTGGACTCTTCATACAAATTTGGCCGGTCAGTTCATCGATTTGTATGGAGACTCAAAATTTTTTTTTGCATATATATGACGTTATGCAGTACTGTATCAAAAAAAAAAAAAAATTTGATTTGCATAAAAACCCCATATCTATGGCGGATGTCGTCATAGTAAAAAATCATCAGGCTTCCTAGATGTATTGACTGAAATATGTTTGAAATCTGTTGGTGGGTGGGGACAATTTTTAGCATAATCCTCTGAACTTAATATGGAATATGACAGCAAACAATGTACCACAATTATTTTTTTCTTCGTATTTCTTCTCTTAAGTACTAGTTATATGCAGAAGCTACAGAATATTCATGAATGTAGAATTTTGATAAGAGATGCCATAGAACTAATTAGAGAGTTTAGTGACTTGTAAAAGAGGAAATAGTAGCATATGAATTGTACCTACTTCTGTACATTTATTTGTTGTTTTCATTGTTTGCAGGAGATTATAGTCCTCTCCGCAGCCATGGTGGTCGGATGGTGTGCCATCCCTGCCTGGGTGTTGTGCAACATCAAAAACTACCGCGACAAGGCTTAAGCTAGATTACGGCCATCGGTTGAGCATTAGCACTTACATATAGTATGTTTAATGATTTAATTTCTTATGTACAAATAAAAATCTAATTTAAATAAGTAATTTGGTGTTTGTTTTTACTCTACAGGGTTATTTTTGGACCCCCCACCAAAACTCCACAGTGGCTTCTACTTGTGAATCTCAGCAACTTTCCCTAAGTAACCAATGGTCAATTTGCAAAAAAAAATGTTGGACCTTTCATACTAATTTGATTACGTGTTCGCCTATTTTGTATGTAGATTCTCAAAATTATTGATGCCCAAAGACTGATAATAATAATAATATTCGGAACAAATCACACACGGTCATCTGGTCCCAAACTAGGATTCCCTGTACTATGGGAACCAGAGACTGATATACATACACATATATATTTAAATACATACTTATATAGATATAATACACCCAGACACAGAGCAAACAAATCTGCTCATCACAGAAATGTTTGCCCTGGGTGGGGATCGAACCCACGACTCTCGATTCAGTAGTCAGGGGCGCTAACCACTGACCCACCGAGTCAGTCATGTTGATGAATGGTATAGTGATGTTGGTAGAATTTTGATTAGAGATGCCATAGAACTAAGAAGAGAGTTTAGTGACTTGTAAAAGAGGAAATAGTAGCATATGAACTGTACCACAGCTTTAGTATGACTTTTAGGCTGGTTTCACAGATCCACGTTTCGGCAGCGCTGTTGAACAGCGCGCGCTTGGATATGTATGAGGATAGTACTAGCGTTTCAGAGTCGCGCTGTTGAAACGCGCCGTCGTTGGTGAAACGCGCGCTGTCGGGCAGGGCAGCGCTGCCCAAGCGCGCGCTGTTGAAGCGCCTCCACGCCGTTCGGACGCGCTGCTGCGTACAGTCTAAATATGATGAATATGACTTCTGGATGAGTGACTGAAGAGGTGCGCTCCAGAATATGTTTGTTGGGATTTTTTTTAATGTTCTATTTTTTACGTATCATTAACATGTTTACCGCCACAATTCTCTTTAGTAAAAACATGATTGAAAAGGTCGATATCTTTTTCTCATATCAATATCGTTTCTTATTTAATAAGAGTTATATTATTGTAATTGTTTAGCCAATTCGCAAAAATCAAAAAAGTTATTTTAAAGTATTTTCCATAAAAAGCTAATACATTGTATTGTATTGTATTGCTGCTGAAACGCGCGCTGTTCAACAGCGCTGCCGAAGCGCGGATCTCTGAAACCAGCCTTATAGAAGTAAGCTTAATTTTTCTAATATTAGTTTTGTCTATGACTTTGCTCGATTCGCAAAAGTTTCTGGACTTTTCATATAAATTGATCACTTGTTTGGCCATTTTTGGGTGCAGAATCCAAATGTTTTTTGCGAATTGAGCAAAGCAGTGCCGGCGCCGCGCACGGACATACTGGCCCACTCTCCCTTAGTAGAGGGCTGTAAACTAATAAATAATATTTTGTTTTTCGATACTACGTTAGACCTCTTCGCCAGCTCAGAGTCAAAAATCATGACATCGGCTGGTCTTTATCTTGAGTCAATCGCTCCGAAAAGCACTATATCTATTTAAATTTTACTTTATAATGTTTTTACCAGTATACAATTTTAAATGCATGTTATTTTACAGTGTTACATTAGTTTTTATTCTTTACAATATTTATTCAAACAATTTATTATTATTTTACAATATTTATTCAAGTATATATACAGCAAGATGATTTTTATTTACCTTTATTTTTACAAAGTTTTTAATGTTTTAAATTTTAATTTTATTGACAATGAAATTGTATTTTTTCCTAAAAATATTTAATGTACTAATAATTTTTAAGTGAATGAATTGGAGCGAGCTTGGTTGTAAACTGTTATTGTTCCAGTGTATGTAATAAATGAATAAAAAGATTTAGAAGGTTTGATCTTAGCGTTAAAGCCAGGAGCGCTAATCATTGTGCCACATCACCAGTTTACGCTTTTGTGTCATAAAGAAAATAATATAAAAAAACACTTTTTATTTAAAGATCATGTTAAATTAGTAGTTTACATTTCTTAACAATTATTCTATATATTCTATAATACATTTACATTTACAAACCAAACCACACACTAATAAGACCTAAAACCAGTAAAAGTGACGATTTAGACACATCAACACCGCTTCGCTGTAAAGGTTCGCATTCCTTCTCCAGCCACTCATAGTCCTCTGTGAGGTTTCTCGCCAGGAGAACAGGTCCGATTGTGGAGAACACTCGAGCGTGGTAGTCGTTTAGATACTTCAACTGTAGAAAAAGAAGTAAAAAGTAGTATTAGTTAGGGTTTCATTTCATGTCCGTGTGAACTGGCCTGCTCTTGTCATTGGTTTTTGAATTGTTAGTCATTAGCTACAAATAATTTTTACTTTTATCTCTTTTGAATCCTTTCTTTCTTTATTCTTCTGACTTTATTCTTATTTTTGCATATTTTATTTACAGACATGACATTGTATAATTCATTTATTGATCTAGCATTAAGATGTAATAGAATATAAGACTTTAAAAAAAAATGTGTTGGAGAGAGTTTCTTTAGGGCCCGCCGCGCCGTTTCTTCTCACTCCGCAAACACTTCCCGAAACGTTGGGTATACGAGTTCCGAGTGGTAGGAACCTCGTGTTAGGTAGATAAAAGAATAACGTTCGAAAAGTGTACACTGCTACCTACTTCGAATAAAATATTTTCATTTCATTTCATTTCAACATCAGCCAAAAGACATCCACTGCTGGACAAGTGCCTCCCTCGTGGACTTCCACATCAGCCGGTCCTGTGTTGCCCGCATCTAGCGGCTTCCCGCGACCTTCACCAGGTCATCGGTCCACCGAGTAGGAGGTCTGCGTATACTGCGTCTTCCGGTGCGCCGCCACTCGAGAACTTCAATGCCCCAACGGTCATCTGTTCTACGAGCTATGTGCCCCTGAAGTAACTACTTAATTAAATGCGTAAATAAAAAACATTTTGAATTTGAATCGAGACACTTACTTCAAAATCAGTGAGCAAATCTACATCGATGCACGTTTTTTGGTGCGGCGCTAGGGATATGGTGTAGAAACCCAGCGCACCCACTCCGTTGAAGTCCCCCACTAAACCGTCAGCCTGGGGAATATCAAGTTACGTTAATATCGGGTTGGTAAAAAAGTCTTGCGACACTTTGTTTTATTTTATTTTATTTATTTGAAGACCAATATTAACAGCCCAGCCAATCACATTAGTCTACCTTATGAATATATTACACAATACATCTTTTTTAAATATAAGTTAGATTTTATATAGTTTTTGTTTAAAAATGCCTATGTAATAGAGCTTGGGCTTGGGCTTGGGTTATTTGTATGCAACCTGTATATTTTTATACAGAAGTTTTGGTCGGAGAGCTTTCAACGTTTGCCCGATCGTTGGGCACAAATTATAGATATGAATGGCGATTACATAGGTAATATCTTGAAGTTATTTTGAAATTAAGTAACTTGTCTTAATAATTTACTTTATTGTCGCAAGACTTTTTTGCTGTGCCCTACTCAGGGTCCATGTTACTTTTAACACCTCTGTATGTATTTTGTAAACACATGGAATGCAATAAAGAATTGAAATTTACTTTTTTAACAACCCAATATTATCAATATCATTAAGGCGCGAAGTACACTCAATCTGAGCAGGTTGATGCGTGATAATTTAATATCGACCGTAACGCCAACTATTTTAAGTTCAGATCAGTGTGGGTACCGTCGCGGCGGTTACGTCAAGGCCGAACGCAAAATTCTCGAGATTTCGATGTTTTTATTACTTTTCTTGGCTTTCAAATAAGTTAAAAAAAATCCGTTCAAGATAAATTGAAGGTATTAAAATGGCCGATTTTTGTGTGTTGGTTTCAACATAAACAAATATTGTGTTTCCGAGAGAATTTGCAATTAATGCAAAATACAGGGTTTACAGGATATTTTTTTTCATCAATGTTTCTGTGATTTTAATGATTCTGTTCAATTTGTTTTTTATTGTTTCAGGTATGTTATATATTTTTTCCATGGTGATAGCTTTAACCATTATTTCAAGAATTTGAATTATATTGCGATTTGGCTATACTTAGCGCCTCATATTGTTGTCTACAATTCCAATATCGTCTCCATTGGTGGCATAAAGGTCTTGTTCTGATAGAGAAAGTTCATTAGTTTGGTCAAACTTCATAAACGACGTTCGGATTTGTGGAGGTTGTAAAGCATACCATTGAAACGTTAGAGCATTCAGAAGGACTTTATTTATAATATTATGTTAACAACCCATATCGTCCTCACGGATGGGGCACAGGTTTCTTCCCCCTGGAAGAAACCTGTGCCCCATGTGCCTGTCTCTATCCATACCTTGGGAAGGTTAAGCTACACTCCACAGATGGGGTCAAGTCCGGACCGGTGGAGGTTAGTGGCCAACCCCAGTGTTAGAAGTTTTTAAGCATAAGGCCTCTGTAATATGCGGCTGGGACTCCCAGGACATACCCATAATTGTCAAAAATTCTTTTTGTTTAAGTTTTTGCGGAGAAAAAGTATTTATTAAAAATACCCCAAGTTTTTTTAAAATAAGTAGGTACCTCAGTAATTACATATTTCTCGAAAAAAAATATTAATTAGGGTATTATAATTTTGAAAAAAATTGTTGGAGGGAGTTTCTTTGGATCCGTCGTTTCTTCTCACTTCGCAAACACTTCCCGAAACGGCGTGTATAGGTTCCGAGTGGTAGGAACCTCGTTGAGTAGATAAAAGAATGACGTCGAAAAGTGTATACTGCTACGTAAGTACTTCGAATAAAATATTTTTATTTCATTTCATTGTAGGTACTATGCATATGTACAGTGTCTATGCCAATTGGGTGACAACAATTTTAAACCCCCAGTTTAAACTCCTAAAACATATTTTAAGGACTTACAAGCATATGGTCTGCCTCTGGGGACATCCGGATGACTTCCACCAAGTCTTCGTGCCTTATGCCGTATTCGTCTACCTCGTAGAAGCCAGGCTCTGAAAAGTGTGACTATGTTTCAAGAAGTTATATTGAAAAGATTGATTCATTTGGGATCGGCGCAATAAACATGTCTTCTTCTTCAATTCATCTCTCCTTGTTGTCATGCGGGAGGTGACAGCAATACCCTGCCTATGTCAACCATTGAAGTCTGACTCGGCATAGAAGGCAAACCATGCAGATAAGCACCGGACTTTGTTGACTTGAAAGTGCAACTTGTGACTCCTCTGGTGTTACGGGTGTCTATAAATAAAATAAAAAATAAATAAAAAAAATAAAAAATA
Organism: Coleophora deauratella; assembly: GCA_958295455.1. Lineage (NCBI taxonomy): Eukaryota > Metazoa > Arthropoda > Insecta > Lepidoptera > Coleophoridae > Coleophora > Coleophora deauratella. The sequence continues at coordinate 7,327,932 of OY282417.1, forward strand.
AAGATCATTTATTTCAGACAACTTCAGTCCATATTTTGTTATTTATTTCAGACAACTTCAGTCCATATTTGTCTATGGGCGGCGGTAATCGCTTACCACCGTCTGCTCGTTTGAACCTATCACATAAAAAAAAATACGTTCCTTCGATTGTTACAGTTTACTGTTCCATCGGACAAAGGACGAGAGAGTACACATATGTTTGCACGCACACTTAAGCACTATAATAGGTATCTGCACAAACGAATACATCTGATTGATTAATTGTTATCATCTCAATGCTGACTGCTTTCATACTCATATCATCCTTCACACAAGCCAGCCATCTCTTCTTTGCCCTTCCTCTTCCCACTAATCCATCCACATTCATAATCAATACTCACTCTCCTAAAAAGCGTCGGTGGCTCCGCTGGTAGTGACTCCGTCCTCCTAACCAGAGTTCTCGGGTTCAAACCCCGGCCAGTGCACCAATGAGTTGTTCGTAAGTTACACGCATTTTCATACCGACTGCTTTATCGGTAAAGGAAAACATCGTGAGGAAACCGGCACATCTGATTTCTAGATGTGTATGATGGTCGCGTTGCACACGTCCGTAGGTGAAAATCTTAATGCCCTACACGTGACCGCGGGTGATGCTAAGTGCAACACCAGGCAACCGCCGCCTATACCTTGTGGATAAGACGGTTAAATTGTGCCACACGATAAGAGAGAGAGATAGAGAGAGTCACTCTCCTAGTCACATGACTTTCGCCCCTTCCTCATAATATACCCATACTCGTTAACAACTCATAACTGTCCCCACTGAAGGGGCGCGGGTCTCTTCCGATAACTCGGGAAGGTTAGGCCATATTCCAAACCAAGTCCGGATTGGTGGAGGTTGTGGGGCTAGTGGCCAACCCCAGCGTCAGAAGTTTTCAAGCCGACCATAAGGCCTCCGACATGGGTTAACGACTGCTAACGATAGCAGCCGGCACCAACGGCCTTACGTGCCTTGCGAAGCACGGAAACGGCCGAGATAAATGCCACTAACAGTAAACCTATCCGGGCTGAGACCGTGTCTGTAGTCAGTTTGATCAGTGCAGTGCAACCACGCAAGCCGCACTGAGCCATTACCGCTCATACTCACCATTGCTAAATATCATGCCCTCCACCACCCCAGGGTCGGTCGCAGAGGGGCCACTGAGGATCCAGGAGGGGCCCTCGTGCACGTTAAGGAAGTGGCCCACACCGTGGCCCGTCCCGTGAGCGTAGTCTAGACCTACGTCCCATAGGGCTTTACGCGCTAGGGTCTCTAGTCTATGGCCCTGGGGAAGTTACGCAATATGAAATGTAAATTTTGAAATGTTAAAGACATATGGTTTCTTCTTTTGTAATTACGTCGATACATAAACGTATTCTATCTATTCTATTTGTAATACTAAAAGTTTGTAGCTTCGTCCTAACCACTCTTTAATAACCGCCTCCGTGGAGTAGTCTTTAACCCACTAGCTTTATAACTGGACGTAGCGGATTCAGTTCCAGGCGGTGACTAACATAAGAGAACTCTGCTTGGCTGGTTGTAGATAAGATCACCATTTAACCTTTAAGTCTTGTCACCAAACAGCAGTGTTATCAAAATTGATGTATGACATGACATATCCAGTTCGTTCACTGCGTTGGGGAATCTTGGTAAGCCCGCTTCTATCTTCGGCATCATGGTTAATTATCATAAGGTGAGACGATGAAAAGGGAATTTTAATTTTAAATAAAAACTTTTTTTTAAATGAACTTTTGCTAGTGGTAGGACTTTATGATGCAAGGTCCAACTGACCACTTCTCGCTCTACATCTGCCGCCGGCAGCGCACTGTGCCGGCGGGCGCGAGATAGCCAGCGCATGCACCGGCATAAGAGGCGTTCCAGCTTAGTCCTCAAGTATCGGCAAGGGACTGATAACCTTTGTGGGGTTATAGATGCTCATAGGCGACGGATGCCACTTACCATCTGGTGGGCCGCTTGTCATCTTACACAAAAAAAAACTTACGCTGCATCGGATCTGAGACTGGTAGTATACACCGGCACAAGAGGCATTTCATCTTAATCCTCTAGATCAGTGTTTCCCAATTAGTGGTACGCGTACCCCCAGCCAGGGGTA
>OY282417.1:9747560-9763016 GCA_958295455.1 Coleophora deauratella
GTGGTTGGTAAGGAATTGTGTGACAGAAAAATTAGGCTTGACTGTAGATAGGTAGTGTTTTAGGTCTTTGTAGGAAGGGAATATGGTTTTAGTGTAGGTGCAGCGATCGTATAAGGCCTCAGCCGCTAAGTCCGATAGGTATCTATTGTGGTATTTGACCCAGCTGACAGGTATAAGGCAGTGATCTGGCTGCTTGTGGAGAGTGGTGGCAGATTTGGCGGCAAGGTCCGCCAATTCATTTCCAGCGATATTTATATGGCTTTTCACCCAAACAAATTCAATGCCTAGACCTGCCAGCCTGGCCAAATGTAGGTTATGGAGAATACGTGTGGCAAGGTAGTTGCAACTGTTAGGATTGGATAGTTCTAGCAGACTTGACTTGCTATCAGAGAGTATAGTGATATTAGGGATTTTATTGTGAATAATCCAGTCGCAAGCCTTTTTGATTGCCAATAGTTCGGCCTGGAATACCGAGCAGCGGTCGTGTAGTTTAAGTTTTTTGATAGTTTTATGATTCTGAGGATCGATTATTACGAAGGCCGCACCCACTTTATCGTTGTTACGGCTACCGTCAGTATAGGCCTGCCAAGTGGACTCAAGTTCTAATTTGTTAAATTCCTGAAGGGAGATGATTTCCTTAAATGTAATTCCCACTCTAAGCGATGGGTGTAAGAGTTGGGAAGGCGGCGTACGGGGCTCGATCAGAAGGTCATTGGGTAGATAGGTGGAGGTGCCCTGAATTCGGGAGCGTTCAATATCTCCCGTTTCAATTATTTTAGCGGGGAGTGGGGTAAGTGATGCCAGTGATATGGATGCGGCCGTGCTAACTGTACGAAAGCCTTGAATTATTTTTAACGCGAAAAGTCTTTGCAGTGACAAGAAGCGCTTTGAGACCATACTAAAGTTAAGGGAGGTGACCCAGATGCTGGAAGCATAACAGATTATTGGCTCTATTACTTGCTTGTATAGCGTTCTGATATTATCCGGATGTACACCCCAAGTGGCCCTAACAAATATGGAAAGCTTATTGAACAGTGTTTTAGCCTTGTTAACAATGTATTCGGTATGTTTTATGAAATTTAGTTTATGGTCAATAATAACACCGAGGTATTTGAATGTTTTTACAAATAGAATCAATTTGTTGTGCACAGTTATTTTACATTTATATGATTTATTAGTAAATCCGATAAGTTGGGTTTTGTCAGGGCCAAATTGGAGTTTATAGTTGATACCCCAGTTAACAATTTGATCGAGTGCAGAATTGGTGATATCTTGAAGGTGTTGAAGATCCTTGGAGTGAGTAATAAGCAGGACATCATCCGCGTACGCTTGTAGGTGGCATTGAGGTGGCAAACGCATGAGCAAAAGATCGTCAAGGATTAAATTCCAAAGAGTTGGCCCGCAGACAGATCCCTGCACGCAGCCTCTGGTCATGTCCTTTTCGAAGCTATAGTCCGCAAAGTTAAGACACACTTTTCTATTTTGAGTGTAGCTAACCAGTATTTTAAATAAGTTTGAGGGGCAATTAATTTGTCGAAGTCTGTGGAATAAGGCAGGCCACCAAGCGTGGTCGAACGCAGCTTTAATGTCTAGCGAGGCGGCGATAACGTGTTCATGTTTTGCTTTAGCTTGTTTGATCACATCTATTGCCTCTGTAATGGCAGAGGTGGTAGAGGTTTGCAGTTTAAAACCGAATTGTTTATTGCTGGAGTAATTGTTAATATTCATGTGATGAACAAGACGTGTATTGATTAATTTTTCGAGAAGTTTACCCATAACGCTGATCAGACCTATGGGTCGGAATGAAGATAGTTCGTTGTGATTGTCTTTATTAGGTTTAGGAATGATTTTTACATATGCCGTTTGCCATACTGCAGGAAAATAGCATAGCTCAAGGCATCGATTCATAAGATCAGTGATTATTTTCGGGTGGATTTCAGCAACTTTTAAACAAATGTCGGCAGTTAAACTGTCGGAACCAGGTGATTTTTTATGATTCATTGATGAAAGATGAGTGAGTATTTCGGTAGTAGTGAAGGCTGGATCGGGTGGACTGTTAGGCGGCTCATGCATGGAGGATCGAAGATCCTTTTGCAGGGTGGTGACATCTGCAGTGTCATCAGGGTAAAACCTATTTAACAGTGCCTTGGCCGTCTCGTAGCTACTATTAGTGAAGGTTCCATCATCCAACTTCAGTGTAGCTGGAGGCCGCGCTAGGGGTCGGGACTTAATAATACGGTTTGTAATGGACCATACATCCTCCTTCTTTTGAGCTGTGCAAAATTCCTTGAAATTAGCCGAGGATGCCGAGGTGTAAGCTTCGGAATACTTCAGCTTCAGTCTGTCCTTTTCCTCAAGTAGGTCTCCCAAGGGAAGTCTACGCTTGGCAGCCCTGCACAGCCTGTGGTGGACGTTAATGACCTCCCTTTTGAGATTGTCAAGTTCGTCGTTCCACCAGGGTGCGCGTTGCGGCAGGGGTCCGGCCCGGGGCAGGGTTCTGTCGCAGGCGCCCCGGATAGCCGCAGTGAGGTCAGCGATAAAACGCTCGATTCCAGGCTTATCCAAGGCCGCGATATTGACGTTGATCGGTATACGTTCGTTAAGCTCAGAGCGAAACTTGTCAATAACCCTATCCCATTTTAAGTTGGTAGTATTGTAGCGGAACGTCGAAAGTTTAAGGTTTTTGGTGAGGTTTAATTTACCAACGTGTAAGTGAAATGTAATGGCATTATGGAGAGATGACGGGCAGATAGTTTTATCTACCTGCCACCCGTTAACCTTAAGTTTCGAGCAGTTGCTTATAAGGGTCAGGTCGATGATAGAATCTCTGGGAATGCCATGAGTGACAGTTTCGAAGGTCGGCACAGAGCCATTGTTACATATATGCAAATTGTTAGAGGTGATGAGATTGAACACAGCGCCACCTCTGCTATTGATTCTATTAGAGCCCCAGGCACTGTGCCAGCCATTGAAGTCACCACATATTACATGCATGCTGTCAGTATGCCTGTTTAGGAAAGATTCAAGTTTGTCCAGGATTTTATTTCGGTCGTGACGCGGTTCGATGTAAACTGAGGTAAAGTATATCTTTCTATTATGGCGATCTCTGGCTAGCGCAATGCAGAGGTTTGGGTCAGCGAATTCCGACATCCCCAGGGTGCTAAATAAGTTCGTTTTGAACATGAGGGACGCCTTGACAGTACGATCTGTGGGAAATTGATAGGTGGTGTAACCAGCGGGCGGTCTAAGCGAATTTGTGCGTCCAGTATACGGCTCAGTAATGAATACGATATCCGGAAGGTCGGTCTTCAGATAGAGGGAAAGTTCATGGAGAGCTCTGTTGCATCGTTCGAGGTTGATTTGTATGCATTTATATAGTGGATTGAGGGTGGAGTTACTGGTGTTATCCATAGTAGGTACGGCTGCGAACAATTTCTATCATTTGTTTTACACGGGGGCAGTTGAGAGAGGTAGCGCTGTGATTATCTTTAACGCTCGAAATATTGTGTTTCTGATGGTGCAGAGTGCAGTTGTAACACTGCTGCTTGTCCCGTTCGGTTTTAACCGGGCAGTGTTTGAACTCATGGGTCGTAGAGGAGCAGTGTGCGCAAACGAGTCCGTCGAACGTGCACCTCTTGCGCGTATGCCCGAATTGAAGGCATTTAAAGCAGTGCAGCAGAGGGACATAATCTTCCGCGTGGACTCTCTGATGATCGACATTTATTTTCCCCACCCGAATGACGGCTTTCCACAAAGCTGGGCTAACGATAAAGACAGCATTGTATAGTTTGTCATTGCGATTGCCCCTTTTAAATCTAAAAAGCAAGTCATTTCTGTCATTACTCACGCTACCGACGCACTCATTTTGTCTAAATATCAGATCCGGGAGCTCTTCAGGTGGAACGTCCTCCGATATTCCCTTAAGAATAATCATAGGTTTAAGAGTTTTGGACGGTTCGGCACTTACCAGATTAGCGCGACTATCCTTCACCTTGCGAAGCGCAATCTCTCTGTGCTCTAGAGTGTCAAATTCAACTCTAATTTTGCCGTTGGACAAATATTTAACCTGGGCTGGAGAAAAATTGGTATCCTTGAAAGAGACACTCTGTTTCCAGCATTGGAGCGTCTCAGTTGGAGAAGTGACCTCGGTATTGGGGGTCACAATGAGAGCTGGTTTGTATGTAGGAACTAATTCAGAGGATGGTTTACCTTCAAGAATAGAGGCGTATGTGGGCCGAGTGGGCTTGGCCAGGTTAAGAGAAACCTTAGCGACCTCCTCCTTGATCGTAGCCCTGAGAATCTCGACAGAGTTGGAGTCGAGGGCGGCCGGAGACGAAGAGTCGGATTGGCGAAGGCTCGTATGCTTACAGAAAATATCCGTAATCGTCTGAATTTCTACCACCAGTTCATGAATGGACTCCTTATTCACCTTGGTGAGGCTCTTACCCTCATTCAATTTTGCGAGTATTGCCTTGGTCTTGTTAAAGAGTTCATTGCGGAAACTATCACAAAGACTCACCGGTCCGTTGGTTCTGGGCATAGCTGAGTCGTCAAGGCCCTCCTCATCAGAGAGAACCAGATCATCACCGAGAGCGCGGGGGCTGTCTTGTGACATAGTGCAGCACTAGATACACTTTAAGTAACCGAGCACAACACAGGAGCAAAGAGACAAGCACCAACTACACAGATCGCGCGACGGTCAGAGACAACACCGCGGCAGAGAGCCACTTAAGTACACACATAAGGCGCGCAACAGGCCGCCACGTGTCACTCGCGCAGAAGCACCAAACGCGCCGCCCGGGTGACAAAAGTCACCCACGTCACCCGTCACAAGCGTCACCGCCACCCGCGTCACCGTCACCGGGGGCACTGTCACCGACGTAACCGTCACCGGCGTCCCCGTCACTCAAGTCACTGTCACCAAGTCACCGTCACCCGTGTCACCGTCACCGGCGTCACTGTCACCCAAGTCACCGTCCCCGTCACCGAAGTCACCCAAGTCACCGTGTCCCCAGCGAAATGTAACACGTCCGACACACAGGAGCGTCGAGGAGAGAGTGGTTAGGTTAGGTTAGGTTAGGTTAGGTTAGGTTAGGTTAGGTTAGGTTAGGTTAGGTTAGGTTAGGTTAGGTTAGGTTAGGTTAGGTTAGGTTAGGTTAGGTTAGGTTAGGTTAGGTTAGGTTAGGTTAGGTTAGGTTAGGTTAGGTTAGGTTAGGTTAGGTTAGGTTAGGTTAGGTTAGGTTAGGTTAGGTTAGGTTAGGTTAGGTTAGGTTAGGTTAGGTTAGGTTAGGTTAGGTTAGGTTAGGTTAGGTTAGGTTAGGTTAGGTTAGGTTAGGTTAGGTTAGGTTAGGTTAGGTTAGGTTAGGTTAGGTTAGGTTAGGTTAGGTTAGGTTAGGTTAGGTTAGGTTAGGTTAGGTTAGGTTAGGTTAGGTTAGGTTAGGTTAGGTTAGGTTAGGTTAGGTTAGGTTAGGTTAGGTTAGGTTAGGTTAGGTTAGGTTAGGTTAGGTTAGGTTAGGTTAGGTTAGGTTAGGTTAGGTTAGGTTAGGTTAGGTTAGGTTAGGTTAGGTTAGGTTAGGTTAGGTTAGGTTAGGTTAGGTTAGGTTAGGTTAGGTTAGGTTAGGTTAGGTTAGGTTAGGTTAGGTTAGGTTAGGTTAGGTTAGGTTAGGTTAGGTTAGGTTAGGTTAGGTTAGGTTAGGTTAGGTTAGGTTAGGTTAGGTTAGGTTAGGTTAGGTTAGGTTAGGTTAGGTTAGGTTAGGTTAGGTTAGGTTAGGTTAGGTTAGGTTAGGTTAGGTTAGGTTAGGTTAGGTTAGGTTTTTTTTTTTTTTTTTTTTTTTCCCCTTTAATCAGTGAAGAATCGCAAGTTTGCTAACGGTATACAAACTCACGATTCCTAAGTGATTTAACCTATTATTATTATTTGTGTTTTTGTTTAAAAGTTAAATTGAGTGACATTGGAAAACAAGTTGAAGATTTTATAAAGGTATATAAGTATATATAATTATAATGTGTACAAATATATATAGATAATTATATATGTATAATTAATTTATATAGATTATATAGATATAGATTATATAGATTTTATATAGATTTTAATGTTCTACCCTATCTTTCATACGTAACAAAAGCAATACTTATTAATTTAACAAAACAACTCAATAATCATTAGAACTTCTCATCACCTCCTACTACTTACATACATGTTTTCATCTGTTAGTTGACTATTTTTTCCTAAAATAATTATAAAACAAAAAATCTGTTGTACCAAAAATGTATCAACAGCGATACTTGAACATTATGAGATAACAAAGTGAATTAGACACAATTTATACAAAGTTTAAAATTAATTAAAGTAAGTGTTACAATAACAGACATATAAAATATCAACTTAACTATTAACTACTTACAATTCTTATGGCTATGACTTATATAATATATTTTTTTTTTTTTTTTTTTTTTTTTTTTTTCCTTTTTTTTTTTTTTTTTTTGTTTTATGTTTTTTTGTTTTTTGTTTTGTTTTTTGTTTGTTTTGTTTTGTTTTTTTTTTTTTTTTTTTTTTTTTTTTTTTTTTTTTTTTTTTTTTTTTTTTTGTTAATATATATTTTCCTGTTTTTTACTTTCTTTTTCCTTATACTACACTAGTATAAAACATATTATTATTAATACACTAAACATATTACCAAATATACATTATATACAGTCGCGCGCCAAACAGACACCTAAGTCTTATTAAAGTTCTTTAGTCCACGGACTATATTCTCTAACAGACCTTTAAAGGTACATATTACATTGTCCTTGGTAGTAATTTCAGATATACTATAGGGGTTTACGTTCAAAACAGCGCAGGCATGCTCGTGTGGCGTCCGCCATTTAGAAAATTCAGGACAGGACTGAATGAGATGGTCAAACGTCTGAATAGTAGTGCCATCACACGGGCACAAGTCATCATTGGTGATAGTGAAGCGCTTGAGGTATGCCTTGTGAAAACCGTGACCAGTCAGATATTGAGTGAGTGCAAAGGAGACACCGAGAGTCTGAACCGCGGAGTGGAGATCGTCGTAGGTAGGGCACAGGGACTTGGTGTAACTACATTTTCCATCTTGCTCGTAAAAAGCCCTACGCTCGACGAAACCGAGACCCTTATACTCGTTTCGCACATAGCTCATTGGGAACCGGGTGAAGTGCGGAGTTCGATGCATGGATGCCGCCAACTTAGCCGCCGCATCCGCGGCCTCATTTCCTACGACGCCAGTGTGTCCGCGAACCCAACACAGGCGGACGGTCTGATCCATTTGCTTACACATATGTAATTCCCTATGGCATCGCACGGCCAGAGCGCATTTACTTTCAGCGTTTGACAGTTCCTGAAGTGCAGATCTACTGTCCGAGAATATGATAGCGCTAGGTACGCCACGGAGACGGATCCACCTGCAGCTTTCCCAAATGGCAAGCATTTCGGCCTGAAAGACAGAGCATGCAGAGTGCAATTTGAACTTCCTGGTGACAGCCTCGCATTCTGGTGGGTAGGCAACGAAGGCCGCGCCCACCAGACCATCATGCTTACTGCCATCCGTGAAAATTCTGGTAGTGGTTTCAGGTGTGGAATCGTCCAGCTCACCGTCTGGATCGATGATAACATCAGGTGGAGATCTGAGGGCCGGATGGACGAGCTCGGCGGGGCCAGAGGGCAGATCCAGGGTGACATCCCCAGGAAGCTCGGGAAACACCCCTGTGATCCGAGCCATCTCAGTTGCGGCCAAGTGTTGGGCCTTAGTGGGGAGGGGGGTGAGACCAGCAATGGATATGCTCGCGACCGTACTGACCGTGCGGAAGCCGCGGATGATTTTAATGGCGAATCCTCTTTGAACAGATAGTAATTTATTGCAAATGTAATCGTTGTCGAGGGCCCTGCACCAGACGGAAGCCGCGTAGCAAATTATTGGTTCTATAACCCGCTCATAGATCACGGCCACATTTCTCGGATGAACGCCCCATGTGGGACGAATAAAGATCAGTAGTTTTTTATAGAGTTTCAAGGCCTTGCACGTGATATAGTCGACATGACGGTTAAATCTCAGTTTCCTATCCAATATGACTCCGAGGAGTTTGATTTGAGACTGAAATTCGACCTGAACACCATTCATGTACAAACTGCAGCGCAGAGCTTTATCGGTGAAGGCCATGGCATGCGTTTTGCTTATGCTGAATTCAAGCTTCATGCGCTCGCCCCATTGATGGACCAGCTGCAGAGCTTTGTTCACATTATGTTGAAGGTCGACCAACTTACTGGCCGATGCAAAAAGGACGATGTCATCCGCGAAGGCCTGTAGGACACAACCGGCCGGCAATTCCACCTCCAGCAAGTAGTCGACAAGAAGGTTCCAGAAAAATGGTCCACACACGGAGCCCTGAATGCAACCCTTGGACAAATGCTTGGTGACCGAACAGTCTGCGAAATTGAGTGTCGCAGTACGATCCGTGAAGTAACTAACTATGATTTTGTATATATTAGATGGACACTTGTTCAGTCGAAGGCGCTCGAGGATAGCAGGCCACGAAGCATTGTCAAACGCGGCTCTAATATCCAACGAAACAATAAGCGCATGCTCCTTAGCAGACAGGGCACGATTCGCAAGACCAATCAAATTATGAAGGGCATGGACAGTAGAGATCTGTTCCTTAAACCCATACTGGTTAGAGCTGAATAAATCATTGACGTGCATATGGTAAGATAAACGACGAATGATTAGCTTCTCCAAGGCCTTGCCAAAGACATTGATCAGGCCGATCGGACGAAAAGAAGAGATCTCCGAGTAGTCATCCCTGTTAGGCTTGGGGAGGATCTTAAGCAATGAGCTCTTCCAACATTCGGGAAAGTAGCCGAGGCAGAGACAGCGGTTCATAATAGATGTTAAAAGTTCCGGAAAACAAAGCGCAAAAGACAAACAGATATCTGAGGTTAAATTATCGACTCCAGGGGCCTTTTTGGGATTCATAGATTTAAGAACAGTGATTACCTCATGAGAGGTAAACAAAGGTTCTTGTTCAGAATCGGGAGGCCCAGCAGAGGAAGAGTCATTGTCGCCTTCAACTGAATCAGTGGACCCGACCCCATCGTCATCAGGGTAAAACCTGTCCAGGAGGGCCCTAGCTGTGTCCTGACTACCAGAGGTGTACAGGTCATCTCCAATTTTTAATGTGGTTGGAGGTTGGGGCATAGGACCGGTTTTGATGATTCGGTTGGTAACCGACCACACATCCTCCGGGCCCTGGCGCTGGCAAAATTCCCTGAAGTTTTCTGTGGAAGTCGCTCCAAACAGTTTCGAGTACTCAGACTTGAGTCGGGCCTTCTCAGCGAGGGCGTCATCCATTGGCAAGCCACGTCGTTTAAGCCTTTGAAGGAGGTGGTGGTTACGAATCACCGCACGCTTCTTATCCTCCAGCTGGTCGCTCCACCATGGGCAACGGTTACCACGTACAGCCGGGCGTGGGAACAGGTCATCGCATACGTCTCTAACCACTCCAGTGATTTTAGTGACCAACTCCTCGAGACCACTCTCGTTCAGTTCATCGACCCGGATGTCACGCGGAATCCTCGAGGCAACCCTATCACCGAAGGTCGGACGAACCTCGTCCCAATTGACTTTGGACGTGTCGTATCTGAAAGTGGTATTCCTTTTATCACGACGAAGTTGGACTCTGCCTAAGGCCAGTTCAAAAGCGATAGCGGAGTGGTCGGACGCAGTGCACGCCTCAGGGCAGACTCTCCAGCCGACAATTCGATCCGATGCTCCCTCCGTAACGACTGTTAGGTCAATGATCGTTTCCCTGCAGACACCGTGAGTAACCGCACGAAAGGTAGGCACAGCGCCGATGTTGCAGACGATCAGTCCGTTGGCAGTCAAGAAGTCCACCACCATATTGCCCCGGCGGTTGGCAGAAGCAGAACCCCACAAGGGATGCCAGCCATTGAAATCACCTCCGATGACATGGGTGGCACCAGGAGTGGACTTGATAAGTGTCTCCAACCTATTGAGGGTGGCGCACGCGCGCCGATCCCTACTATCATGCGAGGCACGGGCGGCCGCGCTGCCGTCACGTGTGGGCAAATATACACTGGTTATAAATATATTGTGATTACTAGAGGAGAGGCGAACCACGCTCATGCAGGAGTCGGAGTACTCAGACATACCGAGAGCGGACACCCGACCAGGCCTAATCAAAATACAAGCCTTAACGGGCCCCGCAGTAGGAAACTGGTGGACTAGATACCCGTGAGAGTTAAAGACACTCATGACATCATGAGCACCGATATACGGTTCCGAAACAAGAGCGACGTCAATCTCCTCCGAAACGACGTACTGCATGAGCTCATGCTGAGCACGGTATCCCCTGCCGAGATTGGTTAGGTTAGGTTAGGTTAGGTTAGGTTAGGTTAGGTTAGGTTAGGTTAGGTTAGGTTAGGTTAGGTTAGGTTAGGTTAGGTTAGGTTAGGTTAGGTTAGGTTAGGTTAGGTTAGGTTAGGTTAGGTTAGGTTAGGTTAGGTTAGGTTAGGTTAGGTTAGGTTAGGTTAGGTTAGGTTAGGTTAGGTTAGGTTAGGTTAGGTTAGGTTAGGTTAGGTTAGGTTAGGTTAGGTTAGGTTAGGTTAGGTTAGGTTAGGTTAGGTTAGGTTAGGTTAGGTTAGGTTAGGTTAGGTTAGGTTAGGTTAGGTTAGGTTAGGTTAGGTTAGGTTAGGTTAGGTTAGGTTAGGTTAGGTTAGGTTAGGTTAGGTTAGGTTAGGTTAGGTTAGGTTAGGTTAGGTTAGGTTAGGTTAGGTTAGGTTAGGTTAGGTTAGGTTAGGTTAGGTTAGGTTAGGTTAGGTTAGGTTAGGTTAGGTTAGGTTAGGTTAGGTTAGGTTAGGTTAGGTTAGGTTAGGTTAGGTTAGGTTAGGTTAGGTTAGGTTAGGTTAGGTTAGGTTAGGTTAGGTTAGGTTAGGTTAGGTTAGGTTAGGTTAGGTTAGGTTAGGTTAGGTTAGGTTAGGTTAGGTTAGGTTAGGTTAGGTTAGGTTAGGTTAGGTTAGGTTAGGTTAGGTTAGGTTAGGTTAGGTTAGGTTAGGTTAGGTTAGGTTAGGTTAGGTTAGGTTAGGTTAGGTTAGGTTAGGTTAGGTTAGGTTAGGTTAGGTTAGGTTAGGTTAGGTTAGGTTAGGTTAGGTTAGGTTAGGTTAGGTTAGGTTAGGTTAGGTTAGGTTAGGTTAGGTTAGGTTAGGTTAGGTTAGGTTAGGTTAGGTTAGGTTAGGTTAGGTTAGGTTAGGTTAGGTTAGGTTAGGTTAGGTTAGGTTAGGTTAGGTTAGGTTAGGTTAGGTTAGGTTAGGTTAGGTTAGGTTAGGTTAGGTTAGGTTAGGTTAGGTTAGGTTAGGTTAGGTTAGGTTAGGTTAGGTTAGGTTAGGTTAGGTTAGGTTAGGTTAGGTTAGGTTAGGTTAGGTTAGGTTAGGTTAGGTTAGGTTAGGTTAGGTTAGGTTAGGTTAGGTTAGGTTAGGTTAGGTTAGGTTAGGTTAGGTTAGGTTAGGTTAGGTTAGGTTAGGTTAGGTTAGGTTAGGTTAGGTTAGGTTAGGTTAGGTTAGGTTAGGTTAGGTTAGGTTAGGTTAGGTTAGGTTAGGTTAGGTTAGGTTAGGTTAGGTTAGGTTAGGTTAGGTTAGGTTAGGTTAGGTTAGGTTAGGTTAGGTTAGGTTAGGTTAGGTTAGGTTAGGTTAGGTTAGGTTAGGTTAGGTTAGGTTAGGTTAGGTTAGGTTAGGTTAGGTTAGGTTAGGTTAGGTTAGGTTAGGTTAGGTTAGGTTAGGTTAGGTTAGGTTAGGTTAGGTTAGGTTAGGTTAGGTTAGGTTAGGTTAGGTTAGGTTAGGTTAGGTTAGGTTAGGTTAGGTTAGGTTAGGTTAGGTTAGGTTAGGTTAGGTTAGGTTAGGTTAGGTTAGGTTAGGTTAGGTTAGGTTAGGTTAGGTTAGGTTAGGTTAGGTTAGGTTAGGTTAGGTTAGGTTAGGTTAGGTTAGGTTAGGTTAGGTTAGGTTAGGTTAGGTTAGGTTAGGTTAGGTTAGGTTAGGTTAGGTTAGGTTAGGTTAGGTTAGGTTAGGTTAGGTTAGGTTAGGTTAGGTTAGGTTAGGTTAGGTTAGGTTAGGTTAGGTTAGGTTAGGTTAGGTTAGGTTAGGTTAGGTTAGGTTAGGTTAGGTTAGGTTAGGTTAGGTTAGGTTAGGTTAGGTTAGGTTAGGTTAGGTTAGGTTAGGTTAGGTTAGGTTAGGTTAGGTTAGGTTAGGTTAGGTTAGGTTAGGTTAGGTTAGGTTAGGTTAGGTTAGGTTAGGTTAGGTTAGGTTAGGTTAGGTTAGGTTAGGTTAGGTTAGGTTAGGTTAGGTTAGGTTAGGTTAGGTTAGGTTAGGTTAGGTTAGGTTAGGTTAGGTTAGGTTAGGTTAGGTTAGGTTAGGTTAGGTTAGGTTAGGTTAGGTTAGGTTAGGTTAGGTTAGGTTAGGTTAGGTTAGGTTAGGTTAGGTTAGGTTAGGTTAGGTTAGGTTAGGTTAGGTTAGGTTAGGTTAGGTTAGGTTAGGTTAGGTTAGGTTAGGTTAGGTTAGGTTAGGTTAGGTTAGGTTAGGTTAGGTTAGGTTAGGTTAGGTTAGGTTAGGTTAGGTTAGGTTAGGTTAGGTTAGGTTAGGTTAGGTTAGGTTAGGTTAGGTTAGGTTAGGTTAGGTTAGGTTAGGTTAGGTTAGGTTAGGTTAGGTTAGGTTAGGTTAGGTTAGGTTAGGTTAGGTTAGGTTAGGTTAGGTTAGGTTAGGTTAGGTTAGGTTAGGTTAGGTTAGGTTAGGTTAGGTTAGGTTAGGTTAGGTTAGGTTAGGTTAGGTTAGGTTAGGTTAGGTTAGGTTAGGTTAGGTTAGGTTAGGTTAGGTTAGGTTAGGTTAGGTTAGGTTAGGTTAGGTTAGGTTAGGTTAGGTTAGGTTAGGTTAGGTTAGGTTAGGTTAGGTTAGGTTAGGTTAGGTTAGGTTAGGTTAGGTTAGGTTAGGTTAGGTTAGGTTAGGTTAGGTTAGGTTAGGTTAGGTTAGGTTAGGTTAGGTTAGGTTAGGTTAGGTTAGGTTAGGTTAGGTTAGGTTAGGTTAGGTTAGGTTAGGTTAGGTTAGGTTAGGTTAGGTTAGGTTAGGTTAGGTTAGGTTAGGTTAGGTTAGGTTAGGTTAGGTTAGGTTAGGTTAGGTTAGGTTAGGTTAGGTTAGGTTAGGTTAGGTTAGGTTAGGTTAGGTTAGGTTAGGTTAGGTTAGGTTAGGTTAGGTTAGGTTAGGTTAGGTTAGGTTAGGTTAGGTTAGGTTAGGTTAGGTTAGGTTAGGTTAGGTTAGGTTAGGTTAGGTTAGGTTAGGTTAGGTTAGGTTAGGTTAGGTTAGGTTAGGTTAGGTTAGGTTAGGTTAGGTTAGGTTAGGTTAGGTTAGGTTAGGTTAGGTTAGGTTAGGTTAGGTTAGGTTAGGTTAGGTTAGGTTAGGTTAGGTTAGGTTAGGTTAGGTTAGGTTAGGTTAGGTTAGGTTAGGTTAGGTTAGGTTAGGTTAGGTTAGGTTAGGTTAGGTTAGGTTAGGTTAGGTTAGGTTAGGTTAGGTTAGGTTAGGTTAGGTTAGGTTAGGTTAGGTTAGGTTAGGTTAGGTTAGGTTAGGTTAGGTTAGGTTAGGTTAGGTTAGGTTAGGTTAGGTTAGGTTAGGTTAGGTTAGGTTAGGTTAGGTTAGGTTAGGTTAGGTTAGGTTAGGTTAGGTTAGGTTAGGTTAGGTTAGGTTAGGTTAGGTTAGGTTAGGTTAGGTTAGGTTAGGTTAGGTTAGGTTAGGTTAGGTTAGGTTAGGTTAGGTTAGGTTAGGTTAGGTTAGGTTAGGTTAGGTTAGGTTAGGTTAGGTTAGGTTAGGTTAGGTTAGGTTAGGTTAGGTTAGGTTAGGTTAGGTTAGGTTAGGTTAGGTTAGGTTAGGTTAGGTTAGGTTAGGTTAGGTTAGGTTAGGTTAGGTTAGGTTAGGTTAGGTTAGGTTAGGTTAGGTTAGGTTAGGTTAGGTTAGGTTAGGTTAGGTTAGGTTAGGTTAGGTTAGGTTAGGTTAGGTTAGGTTAGGTTAGGTTAGGTTAGGTTAGGTTAGGTTAGGTTAGGTTAGGTTAGGTTAGGTTAGGTTAGGTTAGGTTAGGTTAGGTTAGGTTAGGTTAGGTTAGGTTAGGTTAGGTTAGGTTAGGTTAGGTTAGGTTAGGTTAGGTTAGGTTAGGTTAGGTTAGGTTAGGTTAGGTTAGGTTAGGTTAGGTTAGGTTAGGTTAGGTTAGGTTAGGTTAGGTTAGGTTAGGTTAGGTTAGGTTAGGTTAGGTTAGGTTAGGTTAGGTTAGGTTAGGTTAGGTTAGGTTAGGTTAGGTTAGGTTAGGTTAGGTTAGGTTAGGTTAGGTTAGGTTAGGTTAGGTTAGGTTAGGTTAGGTTAGGTTAGGTTAGGTTAGGTTAGGTTAGGTTAGGTTAGGTTAGGTTAGGTTAGGTTAGGTTAGGTTAGGTTAGGTTAGGTTAGGTTAGGTTAGGTTAGGTTAGGTTAGGTTAGGTTAGGTTAGGTTAGGTTAGGTTAGGTTAGGTTAGGTTAGGTTAGGTTAGGTTAGGTTAGGTTAGGTTAGGTTAGGTTAGGTTAGGTTAGGTTAGGTTAGGTTAGGTTAGGTTAGGTTAGGTTAGGTTAGGTTAGGTTAGGTTAGGTTAGGTTAGGTTAGGTTAGGTTAGGTTAGGTTAGGTTAGGTTAGGTTAGGTTAGGTTAGGTTAGGTTAGGTTAGGTTAGGTTAGGTTAGGTTAGGTTAGGTTAGGTTAGGTTAGGTTAGGTTAGGTTAGGTTAGGTTAGGTTAGGTTAGGTTAGGTTAGGTTAGGTTAGGTTAGGTTAGGTTAGGTTAGGTTAGGTTAGGTTAGGTTAGGTTAGGTTAGGTTAGGTTAGGTTAGGTTAGGTTAGGTTAGGTTAGGTTAGGTTAGGTTAGGTTAGGTTAGGTTAGGTTAGGTTAGGTTAGGTTAGGTTAGGTTAGGTTAGGTTAGGTTAGGTTAGGTTAGGTTAGGTTAGGTTAGGTTAGGTTAGGTTAGGTTAGGTTAGGTTAGGTTAGGTTAGGTTAGGTTAGGTTAGGTTAGGTTAGGTTAGGTTAGGTTAGGTTAGGTTAGGTTAGGTTAGGTTAGGTTAGGTTAGGTTAGGTTAGGTTAGGTTAGGTTAGGTTAGGTTAGGTTAGGTTAGGTTAGGTTAGGTTAGGTTAGGTTAGGTTAGGTTAGGTTAGGTTAGGTTAGGTTAGGTTAGGTTAGGTTAGGTTAGGTTAGGTTAGGTTAGGTTAGGTTAGGTTAGGTTAGGTTAGGTTAGGTTAGGTTAGGTTAGGTTAGGTTAGGTTAGGTTAGGTTAGGTTAGGTTAGGTTAGGTTAGGTTAGGTTAGGTTAGGTTAGGTTAGGTTAGGTTAGGTTAGGTTAGGTTAGGTTAGGTTAGGTTAGGTTAGGTTAGGT